>APFE031597069.1:14582-47453 GCA_000404065.3 Pinus taeda
GCTTGAGCTGTTTGGACAGGAAACATTCTCTATTCTACAACAAGCAATTTAAACATGGCATGGTCCAGATTAGACTATTGGGCCATCCATCCAGTATGATTAGCAGCAGTATTTGTAGAGTGGGACACTGCCAAAAGATAGTAGTGGCATTTTGAGTAGCCACTTTCCTGGTCTTTAGTTTGGGGTTCATTTTCACTTTTCTTTTGACCATTTGATTTTCTTGCCTTTCGATTATTCTTTTAAGGCATACCCTCTTTTCATTTTTTTAATTTTCGTAGTATGTACACAAAATATGGAACCTTTGCAGCCTGCAATGATGAACATATTTAGCCCTTCCATTGTCAATCATGAAAGATGAAACGTATTGGTATAGGAACCTAACACCTTCACCAAAACTTCTTTCATTGCGATGTTGATATTCCTATTGTTTCATTCTATTCTGTGCCAAAGTGAGATTATCCTTTAAGAGTTGGAGAACTTGATATTGATTCTTGATGTGATCTTCCACTACTTGAACCTTAGAATTTTCTCGTAAAGATGATGTGATGGACAGTGGATGATATCCATAAAGTGCCATAAACGGGGTCATTTTTGCTACAGTATGGAAGGAAGTGTTATACCACCATTAATCAAGACGTAACCACTTGACCCATTTTGTTTGTTTATCTCTTTTTTTTTTTTTTTTTCGATGGAAAAAGTCGTAATTTTATTCATAAGATAAAATTACATTTTGTAGATGTAAAATCATATGCAAAGATATTGATCTAGTTTTCACAGAAACCAAAAGAATAAAAAAATGAAATGAAAACTATTCTTTTCTCCCTTTCTTTTTCACCACCTTTCGCCATCCCCTAGAGTTGGGGGTAGCGGTTACTAGGGAGAGTTGATTTTCTGTTATAGTTGTGGGAGAATCCTTGTCTAACTCAGATCCTTCAGATCCATGAGTTCTCTTGTTGCTGGATATTTCCTTTCGTGTTGTCTAGAGGTCTTGCTTTTGTAGAGGGTTTCTATGTTCCTCCTGCTTTTGTGTGTTGAGCTAGATTTTTTGTTCCTCCTTTTCTGCTTTGAATTCTATAGTGTCTACTACGTCTTCTTCTTCCTCCAATGGCTCTGTGTTTTTCCATCCTTTAGGCTTCCTCTGTTGCTGCTTATTCTGATTGGGGATGTTTCTTGCCTGTGGATATGCATTGAGAAGGTGGCCTGTTTGTAAACATCCTCAGCATTGGAATGCTGTGTTTTCGTAATCTAAGGATTGCGTCCAATGAGTGTTGTTAAAATTCAATATTATAATTTTAGGTAGTTCCTGGCTGAGATCTACTTCGACACATATTCTGGTGAAGGTAAATATTCTTTTTGTCAGTCTGTCGTCATCAATCTTTAGAAATTTCCCCAAGGTGTTCCCTATAGCAATTAAAACCTTGTGATGCCAGAAGTGTAATGGGAGTTTATGCAACCTAACCCTTACTGGTATCTTTGATACCACCATTGTATTGGCGTCAAAATTTGGAAACCATGGAGTGATGTAGAGCCCTGCGCTACCCCAGAACCATGGCCCCTTATTAAGGATTTATTCCTTTTCTTGTTCTGTGTTGAACCTTACTATAAAATAGCCCTTAGGGCATAAGTAGATTTCGCAATTTGGTGTCCAGGTGGTATGAATCTAGTGGTGTAGATCACATGATTTGAGCTAATAACCATTGAATCTACAGATAATAGAGTGTGAAAATAGATCTGAGTATAAATCATTTACTTCAGGCATTTCAATGGTGAGAGCAAGATTCTCCAGTTTTTGTTCAACTATGTAGGGCCCGAGAAGAACAAGGGTTTTTGCTAGATTGGCTTGAGCTTTCCCCTTACCCTTCACAGTGTCCTTGAAGGAGCCTGTGTTCTTTGAGCTTGTATTCTTTGAGCTGGTTCTAGAACAACCACCTCGCAGACGGAGGTTAATGATGATGGTCGAGTTTGTGGTAATGTTGTATTCCTGAAGGGTGTAGTTGTCCTGTGAACTCTGCCCCATGTAGATCAGATTTTTCCCTTGTTCTGGTATGCCAAGAAGGTTCTGTATTTTATTCCATATTTCCTCGATGTTGTTGCTCCTTGATATCCTCAAGCAGTAAATCTTGCCTTCCGGTGCTTTTATAAAGAGCTGTGTGAGATCCGCCTCTTTGGGGTTTGAGCACAACTGAGGTTGCCCCGGATATAATGCCTAGATATTCTCGTTTCCAAACCCAAGATCATCACCATTCAAATGACGTTCCTCTGCAGTTTTGGCCCGAGTGTCAGGGCGTAGGGGTGTCCTAATTTTCCCCCAGATCTAGATTTTGTGCAGGCTTCTTATTTGTCTGAGGACTTGATCTGGTGGTTCAATAGCAGATCTGGGCAGCTGACTGTCTTCCATGGTCAGGATGCTTGATCCAGATTAGTGGATTAGCCCTGAAAAAATGCCTTGGGCAAGTTCGGGTATACAAGGAGGATATGTAAAATACAATCTGGCCCTTACCGCAACAATGATGTCATGAAATCTATTTGATCCGGTCCCGTCAGCACGCAGGTGTCCCTTCTGCAACCTTGCCACCTCAGAGATCTGAGAACTCAGATTTGGGCTGTATTCCTCAACGGGTTCCTTAACAGCTTCCATCCGGTGCTTGTTGTTGTACTTGCTAAAGGCCAACAAGGATTGTCGCAGATCAATAAGGTGCACAACATTGTGGAGAGCCCTGATGAGGTTGATAGCGTGATGGATCTTGCTTTTCCAAGCGCCGAAGCAGGCATATTGGCCGTCTGATGAGAGATCCATGCTTTGGGTGATTTGTGTGCAAGGGTTTCCTTGTTTCCCAGGGTCCTTGGTTGGATCTCTTAGGAGGAGCAGTGTGCTGGTTGCCGACATTGTGCTTAGGAGGTCCGTCACGAGAGCGTTGGCAGATTCTGCAGCAATGAAACCCTTTCTTGTGCCGTGTCGAGACAGTGTATCCACCATGATCGATGGGAAAGTCAAGTCTACAACCTGTGCTATTTGTTTGTGTCTATTTATCATATATAAAGCAATGAAGATATCCTTCCAAACATTTGTTCATTATCTCAGTTTTCCCATCTGATTGAGGATGATAAAATGAGTTATGGGCTAATTGAATATGGTCCCAGACAAGAAAATAATTCCGTCCAAAAATTTCAAGTGAAAATAGGATCTTTGTTGCTTACAATAATATTTGGGTTTCTATGTAGCTTTTGAATTATTTCTATAAATGCAGTAGCAACTATACTAGCTTTAAATGGATGAGGTAATGCACAAAAGTGTGCATACTTAGTAAGTCTATCAACTACCACCATGATGACACTCTTTCCTTAGGAATTTGTTAAACATGTGATAAAATCCATTGAAACCTCCTCCCAACGTTGACTTGGAATGGATAAATTTTGTAACTGACTCGGGTTCTTAATTGTCTCAACTTAATTTTGTTGGCAAACCAAACATTCTGCCAAAAGATTTTGAATATCATATTTAAGGCCATCCCAAAAAATTTCTTTCTTAACCCTGTGGTAAGTTTTTAAAAATCCTAAGTGCCCTCCTAAGGAAGAGGTGTGCAATTCTCGAAGAATATTTTGTTTGAGTTGGGAATTCTTACAAAGGCACAAGCGATCTTTGTACCATAATGAATCATTATTCCAGTTGATTATATCATATGTACTAGGATCTTGCTGCAACTTTTAAATGAGTGTCCACACTTCTTCATCATTCTTCCATTCATCCCTTGCTTCAGTTATCCAATCTGGTTGTATAATAGAAATGGCACAATGAAATGCTTCCACATCCTCGTCCTTTTTTGAGAGTGCATCTACAACAACATTTTTCTTCCCTTTTTTGTAGATAATTTCAAAGTCATAACCCAACATCTTTGTGACCCATTTTTTCTGCTCTTCTTAAGATAACCTTTGTTCTAAAAAGTATTTAAGACTATCATGATCTTTTTTACCTTGAAGTGCATTTCCATTAGGTAAGATCACGATTTCTTAAGTGCATGAAGTATTTCCAACATTTCCTTCTCACAAATAGCTTTGTGTAAATACTTTCCTTTGATTGGATGACTTTCAAAAGAAATGGGTCTTCCCTCTTGCATTAAAACAACACGATTTCCATTTCTTAAGGCATCACGTTCCACAATAAAGGTTTTTGTGAAGTCTGGTGTAGCTAAGACTGGTGCTTGGCATGTTTCCTCTTTAAGATTCTCAAAGGCCTTAGTTTCTCTTGGAGTCCAAGAAAATGCATCTTTCTTTAGTAATGTTGTTAGAGGTGCTCCTATTCTCCCATAATTCTTAAAAAAATTGCGATAATACCCTGTCAACCCAAGAAATCCTCACAGATGCTTTATGGATGTGGGTATTTTCCATTCCTTAATGGATTTAATTTTTTTAGGGTCTACCTTAACACCCTCATGAGATACAATATGACCCATATATTCCACCTATTGTAATCCAAAGAAACATTTGGAGGAATTGTTTCTCCTCCAATAGATTGAGCACCCTATCAACATGTTGAACATGATCCTTCAAAGACTTGTTGTAGATTAGTATATCATCAAAAAATACTAACACAAATTTTCTAAGGAAGGGTTTGAAAATGGAATTCATAAACCTTGAAATGTAGAACGTGCATTTGTAAGGCCAGAAAGCATGACCAAAAATTCATAATGATTCTCATGATTTCTAAATGTTGTTTTCAGAACGTCTTCATTCTTCATTCTTATTTATGATATCCTAAACGAAGATCCAACTTGGTGAAGTAAATTTCTCCATGTAATTCATCAAATAATTCATCAATGATATGAATGGGAAATTTATCTTTAATAGTGAGCTTGTTGAGTTCACTATAATCCAGACACATGCACCATGATCCATCCTTCTTTTGCACCAATACTACAGGAGTAGAGAAAGAACTTTGACTAGGTTGAGTTATACCAACCTCTATCATTTCTGAAACCATACGTTCAATTTCACTCTTTTGGGAATAGGGATATCTGTAAGGCCTAATATTTGGAGAAATACTTCCTAGAATCAAATGAATATCATGATCATGATCACGAATACGTGGGAGGCCTTTGGGAGTCTCAAATATATTGGAATGATTGTCCAAGACTTTTTGGAGGTCTGGAGAAATAGATGATTTCGATGTTTGAGACTCAAGTGAACATAACTGTGCAATTACGCCCCATTGTTCGTTCTTTAGAATCTTTTTCATGCCATTAGAGTTGATTATCTTTCCTGGTTTCCCTACGATACCCCTTAATTCAACTTCCTTTCCTTCCCAAAAAAAATTCAAGAAAATTTCTTGAAAATTAAAAGCTATCGTACCCAAAGATTGTAACCATTGGACTCCTTGTATAACATCAACACCACCCATTGGAATGGAAATCTTTGGACCATTCAATTCCAATTATCCCATGGATAGCTTGATATTATGGCACTTCCCCGAGCAATTTATGGTTCCTCCATTTTCAACCATCACTTGACACTATGGTGCTGGATATAAGAAGCAATTTAATTCCTTGGCTATCTTACAATGAATAAAATTATGGTACTACCTGAACCAATCAACACTATTATATTTTTCTTCTTGATATGTCCTTCTATATTGAGAGTTTGAGGAGTGGTAATTCATACCAATGCATTACAAGATATGGTCAAATTCATTTCTTCTTTTTCTGGGGTTGGTTCCTGGTGTATGTCCTCTTCTTTTGACGTTTCTTCTTCCTCTTCACAATTGATGTAAAATAATTTATTCTTAGCAAACTTATGCCCTTTAGTGTATTTACTATCACAACTGTAACAAAGCCCTTTTTCTCTTTTTTCTTCCAATTGTTATGGTGTCAACCTTGTAGGTTGTGGAAGGGTAGGAGCAACCATGCTTCCATATTTATAGTTGTGAGTGGTAGGCTTCTTTGTTTCCATAATTTTTCTTTCATTTTTTCTTGCCAACCTGAATGCCTTCTCCAATGAATCAGGTTCCCAAAGGTGAACCTCATGTTGGATGTTATCCTTTAGAGTCCCTATGAAGACATCAATCCTATTTTGATCTAGAATGTCATTTACCCTTATATTCAATTTTTGGAAGTCCTCAATGTGCTCCACTATTGAACCCTTTTGTTTGAGATTTATCAATTGGATAAAGAAGGTGTTTCTCTTTGTATCATCATAATATGTTATCATTTCCTCCATAAAAGTTGACCAAGTGATAATTTGTTTATGAGAGAAAATCCATCGATACCATACAAACTGATTGGGTTCTAAATATAAATTTGCAGTGCGTACCTTTTGTGTGTTTTTCACATTATGGAGATCAAAATATTACTCCATTTGTAGTATCCATGTTATGGGATCCTTGCCATCAAGCTTCCTCATATCGATCTTTGCAATATGGCAGGTCTTCTTCCAACATTAGAGTCTATGAAATCATGATTAAGATTTATTTTTTTCTCATCATGAGTTTCCTCTACTATCTTTTTGCCATTAGGAAGCATTTCTTATAGCAACTTTGCCAAACCTCCCTTCAAACCTTCCATGCCTTTCTTCAAATATTCAATGTTGCCTTTTGATTCATTGATGTCATTATTCAAACCGTCCATATTAGCTTCCATGCCATTCTTCAAACCATCCATCTTAGCTTCTGTTACTTTTTGTGAGAGTGAAATTTGTAGCACTTGGTCTCGTAATTTTTATATATCATGTTGCATTTCTTCCTCTTATTCATGAATCATAGTAGAGAGTTTAGGTTTATTACTAGGTGTTTCCCTTTTTTTACTTCAGGGAATCAATTAATGATGATTATGTTTCACTATTCCATTTGAATCACTTCAAACTAATTTTTGAAACAAAACTTATGCAAATTTTTAAAAAGCCTACACACCTTTTTTTTCTTTCTAGGAGCTCGATATTGAATCTGATGTATCTCTGAAATTTTGGATCTCCAAGGTCTGAAATTTCCTCCTGTGGTATCCCTTTGCGTCCTCTTTCCAAATCCACAAGTTTGATTGAGATTGGATTCTCCAAGAAAGAGTTATGCCCAATATCCCAATATGACCTGATTATAGATTGGTTCGTTAGGGAGAACTTGTATGAAGTGCCATGTGTCACTGTTTCGACATTTGGTTCTAAAAATGATACCAAACAAACTACAGTCCATCCTCTTTCTGTCACCTTTTACGAAATTTGAATCTAATTCTCATAGAGAAATTTATGGTGATTTTTCCAAGGTCACCTGTTTGAGATGCAATTCAGGATCCTACAAAAACCCTAACTTCCTTGGATCATATCTCCAAAAATATAGATATAATAGATCTAAAATTCATATACAAGGTTCACTAAGATTTTGGTTCAAATGGGGTTTAATTTTAGATTCTAAAGCTTTGTAGAAAAAAAGTTATAGCGAAAATTCCATGATGGCTTGTTTGAAGTAGGAACCCTTGAATCCAAAGCTTTGATACCAAATTTTATGCAACCATCTCACAAAATAGAAAAAGAGATAGATCAATGACTTCAAAATAAGCCTCTTTGAGGGGGAAACCACCTTTACATTACAAAAATGAACAATTCTTGTATGATTCAAATGAAAAAACCTCATTTCTATATATAGGAGTCTAAGGGATCACAATATAATCAAAGTCGACATAACAATAATAATTTAAGGGCATAGAAATAGCAATAGTGGGATTCTAGGGGCCACACCAATAAAAATATGGGGACTACATGGGCACAACAATAAAAATAAGGGGGCTACACTAATAAGAATGAGGGAATACACTAGTGTTATAGAGACCTAACACCATGCGAGGATATCTGGATGAGGAAGAACCTGGTTCGTCTCTTCAGTCAGGGGATGGAGTCTACATTGATCGACTGTGACAATAAAAGTTGTATAAAACTCTCTAAAAATTTTGTGTTTGATGATAGGTCCAAGCATATGGACATTAGGTACCATCACCTTAGATATTGTGTGCAAAGGAGGATTGTTATGTTACAATACATTCCTACAAAGGAGAAAGATGCAAACATTTTCATAAAGGATTTTTCAAGAGGTGAGTTCATGTTCCAAAGGAGTAGAATTGGGGTTGTTCAAAACCCTTTTCTTACTAAGAGGGAGTGTTAAATTGTAGAAACAAAAGGCTTCATTTGACTTGTGTCTTAGTCAAATGAAGAAATTTGAATTTCCGCTTCACTAGGATGAGTCATCAGGAAGTTAGCAACAGTGACATGGCCACATCACTCAGTTAAGTCAGTCAATTTGAGCTTGTGGGGTAGAAGTAGAGTTGTGTGCAAATTGGTAGCTAAGAACTAGCTATCAAGGGGTGTTATCTTTAGTGAAATTTAGTTATATGAGCTTTGCTCTAGAATAGAGTTAGTTGAGTTCAGTTGAGTATTTGTCACTATTGTAAACTCAACTAACTCTTAGTTAGTTAGTCAATTTACTAAAAATAACCCTAGTCACGTATGCAATTCAAACTTCCTAGTGAAGTTGGAGAGAAAAGGCACATTGTAATCATTATTGGATACTAGTGAATGTACAGTGTTTGCATGTAGCAAGTGAGCTAATTTCCTCAAGAATTGCACAAGGAAATAGGAGCCTTACTATTCTTTAGGAGATTCAGGAATTGCGCAGGGAAATAGGAGGAAGCAGGAGGCCTATTTTGGCTAAGTATTCTCCAAAGCAGACTTGGGAGGACACCAATATTATAGTGCAAAGGGTGCTTCAAGCATTGAAGATGTTATTGTAATAGATTATTGTTCTCATATGATATAATACAAACAAAGGAGGGGTTTTTCCCAATTAGGTTCCCCAGTAAAAACTATGTGCATTGTGATTGTAGATTGCATGTGTTTCTATTGTAAATTTTTCTTCCACGGAATTTAGTAGAATAAATTTGTGTTTATTGATTTTAGTCTGATTTCATTAGCAACTGCAAATTTCCAGTTATTTCTACAAATTATTACCAAATTCACACTTGGGCATTTTTACATATAGTTTTTCTTTTTGTAAAACATCAAGCACCTTCTTAACATGAGTCACATGATCTTCCCAATATCTACTATTCCCAATATCTACTGAAAACAAGTATATCATCAAGATACACAAACACAAAAGCATCAAGAAAAGGTCTAAAAATATCATTCATCACCCTCATAAATGTGGTCGAAGCATTTCACAGTCCAAATGGCATCACCAACCACTCGAACAACCCATGTTTTTTCTTGAATGTATCCTTCCACACATTCTATTATGCAATTCTAACCTTGTGGTAGACAGTTTGCAAATATAATTTGGTGAAGTAAACAACATTTTTCAACTGATCTAATAAATCATCAATGTGAGGGAGAGGGTGGCAGTTTTTCATTGTAATCTTGTTGAGCACCGATAGTCCACACACATCCTCCATGTGTGATCCTTATTTGGCACCAACACTATGGGTAAACCACAAGGAGAAGAGATAGGTCTTATGATCCCTTGGTTCAACAATTCATACACTTATTTCTTGATCTCGTCCATTTCAACAGCCGAAAACCTATACATACCCACATTAGCTAAAGAAGCATCTTTTTGGAGATGAATTTCATGTTGGATCTCTCTTTTTGGAGGGAACCCGATTGGTTCTTGAACATTCCCACCATAGTTAGAAACAATGTCATATGATTCTTTCTTGTGAGCAGGGTCACAAACCTGGAAAGCTTTAGATGCTTCTACATCCTTTGCTCTCACAACCATGAGCATGCAACTTTTGTTGGAGTTAATAAACCTCTTCATTTGACTTGCACTAATAAGATTTTCATTGATACTCACACGATGGGCTCTAATAATATTCGCCACCTCATATTTCATGAGATGGTGTTTGTTTTCATGCTAGAATAAGACTGCTTTCCTGTCATACAAATACAAACTCCTCAAAACAATGCCACATATATCCATTGGTACAACATCTAGATCAATCTCATCTATAGTTTTGATGCAATGACACACCTAACCCTAGATTTCTTGGTTACATGTAGTTTTGCTTTGTCACATGCCCAACCAAGAGGGTACGGTTTTAGATGAGGCTTGGTCTCCAATCCCAAGTTTTTAACTATGGATTATGAAATCAAGTTTACTTGAGAGCCCAAGTCAAATTATGTTTCCACGTTAGTATGTTTCACCACCACCCTAATATGGAACATTTCACTCCTATTCTGATCATCAACAAGAGATTCATTTGCAGAACTTGAACTTGCATGAATTTCAGAGCTAGAATTAACATGAAGAGAACTATTACCTCATATGCCTATTGTTGTAATCTGCATCTCGTCACCAAAGTCAGATCCAAGAACTTGTTGCATAGTTTCCATTGCCTTTTACTTTCCCTTTCCACGAAATCTCTTTGGATTCAACTTGGGATGGAACTTCCACAAATATTCATCATCATGTCCTTCCTTTTTAAAATGTGTACAAGATGGATTTCCTCCTTCTTCTTTCTTGACTGTAGTTGTCTTCTTGTCCTTTCCCTTTCCTTTTCCTTTGAATTTTTTGTTATGAGGTTTGGATGATGAGTCGTTGGGATGATCCTCTTTGTCATGTTTGCCCCTTCTTTGAAGATGGATGGCCTTCACACTTGTCACATCAATAGTAGTAGGTTCAAACAACAATAAAGAATTCTTGATATAACTATGTAATGCACAAATATACTTCATTACAGTATTAGGTGAATCTAAAGGAATGCCCAATGTTAAAGCTTATTTTCTAAATTCTTCCATGAAACTTTGCACACTTTGGCCTTTGGCTAACCTCAAATTATTCCGTTCCATTATGGCCTTTTGTCGATAGCCAAAGGATAGAATTGACCTTTTAATGCAGAAAGAAATTCAGACCAGGAAGAAAGGAGTTTTACCACATGTATAATACCTTTTTGAAGCATTCTCTCCCACCAAATGAGGGCGGTGCCATTCTAGCCAAAGAGATGCTAACTAGATCATGGCCTCATCTTCTTCCATCTGTTGAATTTGACAATATACGTCAATGCATTTGATCAAATTATTTAACTTTTTTGCACTACATTCTCCGTTAAACATGGGAAAGTCAAACTTTACATCTAACTTCAAAAAAAGGAGTTTTAGAAGCATTCATATGCTTCTTGTTAGAATGATGAGAGAGAATATGAAGAAGAAGAGCATTCACTGAAAGATGGAGATGGGGGTTCAGGAGTCTCTCCTCCTTCTCCGTGATTTATCAAAGCATGATCTTCTGTTGGTTCTTTCTTCTTCTCCCTCTTTACCATTGTCTTCTCATAATCGACAAACAATTTGCCAACTTTTTTGGCCATGGTGTAAAAAGCTTTGTGAAAATATTTTTCTTCCATTTTCCTTCTTCATGTTGCACGCCCTGCTTCTAGATCAAAGGACTTAAGTTTACCTTCACCCTTTTGGAGATTGTTCTTGGTTAACATTCACACTCACAATTCACATCAAGATTTGCTTTGATACCAAACTTGATCTGGAACGTTTACTTCATTGATGTATTCAAAACTTAATGTAAAAAGAGCATGAAAAACCGCATGTGCATACACTTTAAAGAAGAGGAAAATCAAAGGAAACCATAAAGAGACAAGGAGCACACACAACTTGATAAAGAAGTTCGTCTAATGTGGACTACATCTCTAGGCTCTGCTCAAAGTGGGGAGGCCTCTTCATTAATCTTAAAAAAAATCAAAATGATACCTCCAAATTTGGGGATGGCCTGAAAATGAGTTGTTTAGATGAAGAAACGAACTGCACCATCAGATTCTTGGTGAAAAGTTGTGAAATTTGAGTATAAAGTTGACCACTTTATGTCATTGCAACCTCTGGGCCTTTAGGGAATCTAAAACATTCCCTATAGATTCTCTATGGAATATTTTGGGAATATTCTATCAATATTCCCTTGGAATTGTTCTCGAAAAATATGATTGGTGTGGCACAATTCCAACAATAACATGGTTCCATAGGCGACCAAGCAGGCGTGCTCCTACCTCCCCTCAGCCTAATGGATGTGTGGTTTAAATGATGAATTGTGCGGCGATAATAACAACAACCACTTGGGCCATGGTAGTTAGCTAACGATTTTTAAGTTGTCATATCTCTGGAGGTCATCGGGTTGACCCATAGACCCTCCACCATAGATATATTTTATGTATAAAACAAATGCGTTAGTTGTGTTGTAGCTCCCAGATACAACCTTGGATTGCTTACAAGACCAGTGCTTGGGCACATCTAGATTTGGAGTGTCTCAAATGATTCTCAGTAATAGGGAAACCTCACATATAGTTCATTCATATATATCTCTATATATACATATATATATATATATATATATATATATATATATATATATATATATATATATATTATATATATATAGTATTGTATAATGTTATATATATATGCATATATATATATAATATATATATATATATATATATATATAGATATATATATATATATAATATGTATACATATATATATATATGTGTGTGTGTGTGTTGTGTGTTATATATATATATATATATGTGTGTGCGTGTGTGTGTATATATATATATATACACACTATTACACACACACACACACACACACACATATATATATAATATATATATATATAAGAGTGGGTTGGTTCATTCATATAAAGGAGTAAGACATGGATATCAGGTATTTCTTCACATGTAAAAATCACAGAAATATATGCACGAAATCGTGGAGGCCAAGTAGTTCAAGGATTTACAACTTAATAAGATTTTGTGGAGCAAATGAGAGAGGATCAGGAGAAAGATCAACTCATCACATAGAGCATAAAACCTCAAGAATTCTACACTTAACACATAGAGCTTGAGGAATTTAGAATTTCTATACTTATTTGAGTTATAGGTAGATATAATGGATGAAAGAGGAAATGAATGCTATGATTCATGTAGCGCATATTTAAAGAAATATTTTTTGTAATCCATATAGGCACATGCATTAATAATGTTTTTACAAATGAATCTGTAAGGGAGTTAGAAATAATTCTAACAACTATGATTGCATGAATTGAGAGAAGAAACATGAACATAGTGGGTTTTAATAGAGGAATAACATACTATAATACTTGAAGGGGGAATCACCACCATTTCCTTGATATTCTAAAAGATTTCCATTACAAAGCCATACAGTTTGAAAATAGCATGTAGTGTTTTCTTTTAGAATTTATGAACCTTTTTTAAGTGTTGCTTCCCCCTATTTATCTAGAGAGGAGGAGCGTTGAACATTCATTACATCAAAAATCTTCATCTGAGCCTCAACTGTCAGGTTGACTAGCTGTCTCAGCCAGGGATGGCATTGTGGCCCAAAAGCATTGCAAAACATTAATCACCTCATTGAAGGGAGGCACCTTACAGAATAAAAATCAATCAATCACATAAGAATGTCAACAAAATACCGTCATGCCCATCCTATGCTCACTTCTACTTCAGGTTGTAATTTGCTCATGGTATGGTCTCATGTGCTGCTCAGTCGACTCCCATCGCTTCTGCCTTTACTACTCGAACCATTCATCCTTTAAAGCTGCGAATGGGCGCTATCAGTTTCATGCTGCGATACTGAAACAAAAGATCCTAGGGCGGTACTTCGTCTTTCTTCTGTATGGGGGCACCATGTTGGGTTTAAGTCCTCACAAGCCATTAAGTCCCTGTTTACTTCTATCAGCATAGAGCCTAGTTCTGTGTCATAAAGGGCATTTCTGGATCAGCCCATGCTGGGTTTAAATGCCCCATCTCCCATATTAAATGCCTCAGCTGCTAACCCACCGAGCTTTTAAAGCTTTGCAAAGCACTATCGACCCCCTGATATGCCTGATGATGCATTCATGGTGTAATATGAAGGAATTTTCGGTGCTTGACTTTATCACTAAAACCTCACGAAACAGGCAAGTCCCAATCCCCCCTGGCCCCTTATGATTTAGCCCCTTTTACTCCATGTGCCTGGGAGCTATGACCCAGGTGCTTAGTCCTCGGGCGCTAGGGCCATTAGACTTCTTGTTGGGGGCTTTTTCCTTTGTTATATGAAATCTTGGATACCGAAAATTTATAACACTAGCCTTTTATATCTCCCCTTGAACCTTATGATTGCCGATTTGCGGGATCGGGCCCACCTGGGGTCTTGCAATCGCAAATATGGGAGAGATAGATCCCTTCATCTTTTTTCATCACAAATATGGGAGAGATAAACCCCTTCATCTTTTTTCATAGCATAGGTCAATTTCCCATACACGAAATCTTCATAAGATATGACAAACAAAATATCGCATCTCGGAAGATTCCCCACATATCGTAATTGCAAGCCTAGAGGGACTACGATGGAGGAGGGCCTTGAATTGTGCGATCATCGATTATGGGGTTTATGGTGTCATTACTGCCACGTGACACTTCCTGAGTGGTGACACGTGTCACCCAGAAATGCCCCCATAGGAGCCCTGAAAAAGTTGAATCTGCGTGCCACGTGTCCTTCGTACTTCTGCATCATCTCCATACTGCCATGTCATGATGACATCAACTACCCCATGGATTCCTAGTATCGATACGACTTTGCCACATGGTGGAGACAGAAAAGGGCCCATCTGCCCTTAGTTTTTTGGTGAATTCCTTTGTTAAATAAAATCAGCACTTCCTAGTGCTTTAACAATAAAGCCCAATTTTTTGGCGATTTTGCACTATCAACCAATTTCGCCCCCCGCAATTCCTTACGAATGGTACTTTGGGCCCTCCGATCGCTGATTTGTTGGTATTGCAGGGTTGCCATATCATGGGAATGTGGGACTTTGGGACCTGCTAGACTGCGGGACTTGCGAGATGCGGGATTGCAAGAATGCGAGATTGCGAGATGCAGGGCTTCCCACTGTCGATCGCCAATTATGCGGGATTGTTCTGCCTCAGACCCACTAATATCTGATATGAGATATTGGTGATAGGCTGATCACTGATTTCGCTATGTCCTCCCCTGCTGCCACTTCAGAAAAACATCGATTTGCGATTATGATGAGCTCGACCCTTAGCGATTTTTCCTTTGTTCAATGGCCTTGAAAGGGTATATTTAACCTACTCTAACTTCTGACCCGGGAGTCTATTTTTGGACTTTCACCTAATGTTGGAAAGCTTATTCCGAGCAATATGCAATGAAGAGGATCTTATGTGGCTTTGAGTGCTTCTATGACCTGGAAGATGGCTTTCAACTTCACTGCTCTTTGGAAAATTTGATCAATTGAAAACTCATAATGAAGTGAGTGACAACATTGGCTCCAATTGGGGACAATGCCTTGTTGGCAAGGTGTTGAGAACCTACAGACCAACAACCTCTAGTTTTGGAAATAGAGTTTTAGGAACTGACCATTTATTGGCAGTTCTAGAGATTCATCGTCTAGATTCTCAAGCATGTACGTGTTATTTCCTCTTTCTTCTGCAATCTTGAAAGGTCTGAACCACATCAGATCGAATTTTTCGTGTTTGCCCTTGTCTTCCCTTCGGATGTCCCAATAAAGAACTAAATCACTTGGTTGAAGATGTCGATTCTTGGCCTTCTTCTCAAACAGGGATTTCATCTTTTGTTGATAATTTGACAATTTTCCCCACCAGTTCTTTGTTCTCATGAAGCTTGACCAACTAATTTATCCTTCGCAAAAAGGCACTTGGCTCTTCCTCGACTTCTTGTAGTAACCTTGCCAATGACATAGCTAATTTCTATCGAGAAGACAACAACCTTACCATACACTAGCTCAAAAGACAATTTCCCCGTGGATCGCTCAGGGGTTACCCAGTTGGCCCATAGGGCAAACTTCAATTGGGAGTTCCAATTCCTCTGATTTTCAGCAATGGTCTTCTTCAGCACGCTCACCACAGTTTTTTTTGAGGACTCAACCAAGCCATTACCTTGAGGATAATAGGTAGTGGAGTGCCAACTATATTTATGGCAGAAGTTGGTGAACTTGGAAGATTTGAAGACTTGAGCTTTATCAGTGATAATTTTGAATTGACAAACAAAGCGAGATAATATATTCTCCTCCATAAATATGATTGCCACTGAATTCATAGCGTTTTTGGATAGGATGGCCTCTACCCACTTGGTTGAATAGTCAGTGGATGTTAATATCCACTTGTGTTGGCCACTAGATGGAGGGTTTATTTCTCCTATGAAGTCTAGTCCCCACTATCTAAAAGGTTCATCCACATGCACTGGAATCAGGGTGAGAGGAGAAAGCTTTTGTCTCTCAGCAAACACTTGGCATTTCTAGCACGACTTGACCTGGGAATGAACATTTCTGAACAACATAGGCCAATAGAATCCTGCCTTGAGGATTTTATGTGTTGTGGTAGTGACCTCCACAAACCCCTCCGTGAAAATATTCAATCACCTTCTGGGTTTCACCCTTCACCAAGCATAACAGCAATACCCCCACCGGGCCCTTCCAATAGAGTAGGCCATTGGATATGATATATTTCTGTGCTTGCAATCTCAGACTTCGGTATTTGGATTTGTCTAGCCCCAATGGGAACCTTAGGAATAAAAGGTAATGAATGATGTTCTTATACCAGGGTGATCCCTCATATTTGGCATAGATCTTTTGCTCAGATGTTTTAATCCTACTTTGATGATCCTATGGTCTGCCTTCTTCTGTGATCAAGTTTATCCCTAGAGCTTGGAAATTGGATTCAAATAAAACCTTGGCCAATCCATGGCCTTTTATAAGCTTGGTAGGCTTTATGTCTAGCTCATATTCTTGTATTTTTTCTATCCACCTACCCCTATATCCTTCACTGTCTCCTTGCACTAGGATGTCCTTAATTATTGTCGATGGGACAAATGCCATGATTTCTGATTGTAGCACATACATACAAAATGCCTTCAAAGCCTTGACTAATGCATAGGCTTGCTTCTCCAAAATATTATATTTCAGCTCAGCATCCCTTAGAACTTGACTAAAAAAGGAGATGGGATGTTCATAACCATGTTTATTCTTTTGTAGCAGGACTACAACAATAGTATGTGGGGAAGCAAAAGAGAAGATGTAGAAAGGCACTGAATAGTTGGTGTTGACTAGTACCGGGGCTTCAGCCAAAGTTTCTTAATTCTAATGAAAGAATCTCTGGGGGTAGGGCTCCACTTGAATTCATTCTCTTTCTTAAGCATGTCTGTAATACCCTTGGCTATCTCTACGTAGTTGGGTATGAATCGCCTCAAGAACTTTATTCTCTCCAAAAATGATTGGACCTCTTTCTTATTTCTAGGAAAGGGAATATGGCTAATGGCTTTGATTAATTCAGGATTGAGTTTTACTCCTTCCTGCACTACTGTGTGTCCCAGTAGCTTCCCCTCACTCAGGGCGAACTGAGATTTATTAGGGTTTAGAGAAAGACCATACCTCCTACATTTCTCAAAGGTGAGATTTAAGTGGAGGATGTGCTCTTCATTAGTCTTAGAAAAGACTGTGATGTTGTCCAAGTATACCACCACGAATTTGTCTTGCTCCCCTGATCCAGGTGGTTCCAGACACATGCAGAAGTCTAAGAGGACTTAGAAAGGGTAAAAAATCAAAGTGTTTGGATTATGCTTGAACTAGGTTCATGTTATAGATCTTGTCGTCGTGATCATGGTCGTGAAAATGGTTTGTCAATTCGAGTCTGGATGAGGAATATAGAGGAAGTCAAAGTTTTGGTTGACTTTTGCTCAATAGGTAGGTTAATGGAAACACAATTTAGAATTTTTCCGGCTGACGGAATCTGGCCAACTCCGGCCAAATTCCAGGCGAAATTGTTGCCTCAATAAAATGCCTCCTTCAGTCTAGATTTCAAATTTTCAAAAAAAATGGGGATATGTTAAAATTGATTCCGCAGGGATTCAAACCTGGAAACACCTCCTACAAGTATGCCAAACTTAGCCACTGGCCCAATAGATTCTCATTGATATTTCCACCACTGAAACATATTAAAACCTTATGTTTTCATTTGATGTGGAGGATGAGAACAGGAATAGAAACCAAGGAGAGAGTGCTCGCAGATTGAGATATAATATTTTTTGAATGCAAGGGGAACCATGAAGGAGCAAAATTTCCAGGAGGGTGAAATTTTTGTAGTGTCCAAATTGGACAAATTTTATGTTGATCTTACACCTCTCGGCGACACAAACCTGATGGTGTAGTCAATTTCCTGATCTGAGCAACCGATTTGCAGAGGACTCGGAGGAGGGAATCTTTAAGGAATCTAGGGGGAATCTAAAAGATTCCTTAAGCCCTAGATTTTCACTTTCTCAGAATTCAAAAATTTGACAGTTGATTTTTCACTATTCGACGCCACAAATCTGATGGTGTGTTCAGAATTCCATTTGCTCATTTCATTTTTTAGCCACTTTTCTAAGGGGAGTGCAGGTGTCAGCATTCATCTACGAGAAACCATTCCATGAGATTTGACATCGTGAGATTGATGGTACGACCAACTTCAGCAGTTTTACATCCTCTTCTTCAGATGGCCCTAGGATGTGAGGTATATGTAGTGTGTTCATGTACTTCTTTTGCTATGCATTGTGCTGCACAAATCCCTGTTTAATGCTTTATGTGGGATATTATTTCTTACTCGTTTTCATGATTCCTGCTTGATGTGATGCAGAGTCATCTATGTGATGTACTTGTTGTCATGATTCATCATGTTGTGTTTTGACATCCCTTTGTTGTATTTTGATGGGATACTCATGTTGTCGTCATACATGTTTGCATTGAGATCCCTTTTATGTCATGTTGACGGGATGATCATCATGCATGAGTTTGTGTCATACTGATAGGAGTCCTTTTGACTGAGAGTTCCTGTAGCAGAACATCTCTTGGAGCCACTCCTGCGTGAGGGCATTTTCCTTGTATGATAACGACATCACCTCTTATGTACATCATTATTGACAGCACTTAATGCAGCGGCCTACACCATCTTGACACCGGGGCCCAGAGATGTAGTCCCTCCTAGATAGAGTCCATTATCAACAGCTTATGTTTACATGTGTTGATGAGTGTCATGTTCATCTTCTTTACAACATGCACATGTATTCATTTATTTTCTTTTAAAAATCCAATCTAACACATCACAAAAGTAAAAGGTCTTGGAAGGGTCCTTTGTCAGAACTAGACCTGGATCAAGTAGTATCAAAGCAGTCTTTGCGTGGATGTGAATTGCAAACGTGAAAATGGAACGTGCAGCGAAAGAGGATGAAAAAGCAATGTACGAGACCATGCTAAAAATTTCTAAAAGAGTTGAAATAATGTATGAAACTCTACAAAAAGAGACAGAGGAAAAGGAGCGATTATAGCTTCAATTGCAAGCCATGGAAGAGGCCCTGGAAGAACTGAAGCATAACAAACATAATCTTCAAACAAAGAATTCTGAATTCAAGATGCGTCTACATGAAGAGAAAGAGGAAAAACATAGTTTAATACGACAGCTACAAGCTAAGGACGAGGTCTTGGAAAAGCTGTAGCATGACCCATATGAGGTATAATGTAATTCCCCAAATGCATGTATGTGTCCTGATGATGATTTCGTTGTTTTTGAAAATCATACCACAGGAATTGGCTCCAAACTGTTGAATAAAATGGGGTATGAAGGAAAAGGATTGGGCGTTAATGGCCAAGGCATTGTCAGTCCGATCAAAGTAGAAGAATTACCCCATCAGGCAAGACTTGGGTATGTTAGAAAGGAAGTTGGGGAATGCACCGAGACAACTAGCAAACCACCAACAATAGCTGTTGAGAAGCCCTCATCAGTTCTTTGCAAATCAACAGAGGAGGTAAAATATGTTGATTTCCTTTCAGTTTCATCATAACATAGTGTGATTTCTGTTGGAGATTTGGAGATCCCAAATACAGGGACAAACATGAGGCTCCTTACCAGGACGAGGCACGAGGAGGAAAAAGGACTTGGTGTTACTAACCAAGGCATAACTCAACCTTTGGAGGTTATGCATAAACATTGATTTGTAGGCTTGAGATACACTGAGGGAGAATGCTCGAAGGTGTCAGATGCTTCCGAGACATCATTGAAATCGTCGAGGAAAGAGAATGATGGGAACACATCCCCATCATCCCATGACAGTGCCCATTGCAGGGAAAGAGTTGAGGCAAGCTCTCATCGCCATACTTACACCAGAGACGACAAGGAAAGGTATAACATATTTCGACATTCGAATGTTCATTTTGATTATAATCATGTTTTTAATGATGGACATAAATCAAGATATCAAAAAACATGTACATTTTATGGATTACATAACCATACATTTTCTAAGTGTTGGAAAATAATAGCAGCACCCAAAAGGAGGAGGCGTGGACAACCCTCTCAACAACAGGTAAAGCAGATATGGAGGAAGAAGATGTTTTGCAGTCATTGCGACAGAAGTGGCCATCAAAAAGCCACATGTTGGAGGCTCCATCTAGAGCAGCGCCTTAAAGACAAAGTGTCGGTTCATGAACTAGGTGAAATGAATGTTTGACAATAAAAGCCATCACAGGGAGGTGACCCATTCACATTGATAAGTGGAAAATGGTTTCTAGATATGTTAGCTTATCACGGTCGTGCTTTTGTAAATCATTTGTTGCATTTTAAAATGTAAAAGTGATGATGTGTTTCCATCACTTGTTGAGCAATAATGATGTCTAGTCTTATTTTGTGTTTCATAATAAACTTTGAAAGTGATGTCGTGTTTCCATCACTTGTCAAGGGAACAATAGTGTTTTGCATTACTTTTGTAAATCATGTGTTGCAGTGATGATGAGTTTTCCATCATTTGTTGAAGTAATAATGATATGTTGGCCTTGTTTTTGTAGCTGGGGTATTGCATCCATCTTGATGTAAAATTGACCACCAAGTATGTGTTATAAACTCGTGGCAAGTATGGGATGTTTGGGTCATTAGTTGGTCATGAAATTCAAGCATGTAATTTGCAAAACAATGTACTACAGGTTGCAGAGGTTGCAAGTGTTGGCTCATCGCTTAAGGCTTCGAAGAACAAAGGTGAAGGAGAGGGAAGCAAGGCATTTCGGTACACTTGTGATGCAGACAAGGTAAAGAGAAGTTGCAGATTATTTTTCATGCTTTTGGAGGACCAAAAGCTCCTCAGTGGGGAGGATTGATCCAAGTGGCTCCAGACACATGCAGAAGTCCAAGAGGACTCAGAAAGGGTCAAAAATCAAAGTGTTTGGATTATGCTGAAACTAGGTTCATGTTAAAGATCTCGTCTTCGTGATCACGGTGATGCAAAGGTTCATCAATCCAAGTCCAGATGAGGAACATAGAGGAATTCAAAGTTTTGGTTGACTTTTGCTCATTGGGCAGGTTAATGGAGACACAGTTTAGAATTTTTTCGGCGGATGGAATTTGGCCAACTCTAGCCGGATTTGAGTGAAATTTTCGCCTCGATAAAATGCCTCCTTCAGTCCAGTTTTCAAATTTTCAAAAAAAAAATAGCCCATATTATATAAAAGGAAAAAAACGGTGATATGTTAAAATTGGTTTCGCGGGGATTCGAACTCGGAACCACCTCCTACAAGTATGCCAAAATTAGCCACTGGCCCAACAGATTCTCATTGATATTTCTACCACCAAAACATATTAAAACCTTATGTTTTCATTTGATGTGGAGGAGGAGCATGGACATGGAAACTGAGGAGAGCGTGCATGTAGATCGAGATATAATATTTTTTTAATGTGGTGGAACCATGAAGGAGCACAATTTCGAGGAGGGTGAAATTTTTGCAGTGTCCAAATTGGACAAATTTTATGTCGATCTTACACCTCTTGGCGACACGAACCCGATGGCGCAGTGAGTTTCTTGATCTGAGCAGCCAATATGCAAAGGAATCAGAGGAGGGAATCTTTAAGGAATCTAGGGGGAATCTAAAAGATTCCTTAAGCCCTAGATTTTCACTTTCTCAAAATTCAAAAATTTGACAGTCGATTTTGCACTATTCAACGCCACAAATCTGATGGTGTGTTCATATTTTCCATTTTCTCATTTCATTTTTCATCCACTTTTCTAAGTGGAGTGTAGGTGTCAGCATTCATGTGTGAGTAGCCATTTCATGAGATTCGACGCCATGAGATTGATGGTACGACCAACTTTAGCAGTTTGACATCCTCTTCTTCAGATGACCCCAGGATGTGAGGTATATGCAGTGCGTTCATGTACTTATTTTTCTATGCATTGTGCTACACAAATCCCTATTTGATGCTTGATGTGCGATCTTGTTTCTTACTCGTTTTCATGGTTCCTGCTTGATGTGATGCATAATCATCTATGTGATGTACTTGTTGTCATGACTCATCATGTTGTGTTTTGAGATCCCTTTGTTGTATTTTGATGGGATACTCATGTTGTCGTCACACATGTTTGCATTGAGATCCTTTGTTTGCCATGTTGGTGGGATGATCATCATGCATGAGTTTGTGTCATACTGATAGGAGTCCTTTTGACTGAGAGTTCCTATAGTGGAACATCTCTTGGAGCCACTCTTGCGTGAGGGCATTTTACTTGTATGATAGTGACATAACCTCTTATGTACATCATCACTATTGACAACACTTAATGCAACGACCTACACCATCTTGACACCGAAGCCCAGAGAAGTAGTCCCTCCTGGACGAACTCTGTTATCAACAACTTATTTTTTCATGTGTTGATGAATGTCATGTTCCTATTCTTTACAACATGCACAATATTCATTTATGTTCTTTTAAAAATGAAATCTAACACATCACGAAAGTAAAAGGTCTTGGAAGTGTCCTTTGTCACACCCGGACCTGGATCGTCCACTATGAAAGCTATATCCATAGCTCTCTGAAATGGGTCCCCTGCATTTATCAACCCAAAAGGCATGCGAGCATACATGAATGTTACCCACGGGGTGGTGAAAGTAGTCTGGCTGAGCCAACCACCTTCTGCAATATATTATCCATCTTAGGCAGTGGGTAGTTGTCTTCCAATGACGCCCTATTTAGATTCTGAAAATCTACACATATCCTTATCTCTCTGTTCTTTTTTCAGATAGGGACCAAATTAGCTACCCACTTAGAGTATCTTAAAGGTACTATGATCTTTTCTTGTAGCAGCTTCCTTACCTCCTTTTCAATGGAGGGGAGTAGGAGTGGATTTATTTGCCTGCATTTTTTCTTGCATGGCTTTATACCACCCTTCAAAGGAATCTTATGCTGAATGATGTTAGTATCAAATGCTTTCAAATCTTCATAAGACCAGGCAAAAACATCTTTGTAAATTTTGAATATATTTAAGTACCTTTGTTTTTATTTCAAGGGGATTCCTTTTGATAGCCTGATCATTTAGGGTTCCTCCTTTGAGACGATGTTGCAGTCTTCTACTTGATGTTCTATCTCTGGGGCCATTGGTTAGGAGACTATGTCATCCTTATTAAAAATCCTTTCTAGTGGGACCAATCCGCGAGTGATAGTATTCCCTTTTAGTTGCAAATTTTTGTGCCCAACCACTGTGTCTTTCCACGAAGTAGCTTCTTGATCTTCTTCTTCTTCTTCTTTATCTATGGTGGAGTGGGCGAACTCCCCAACGACTTCTATGAATCTTTTCAGTTGCTCGTCATCCTCGAATACCTGCCAGTGCTTGACATTATCCAGTATTGAAGGTCAGTATCTGACTTCTACCCAATATCTGAGGAGAGGATTTTGAGGGGGCCTGAAACTGATTGTAGCTACAACAAGGAACTCATCCATTCTTTTTCATTCCTTGGGCATAAATTGGATATTAAAGGCCAGGAAGGAATTATAAACTAGATCCCACACTTCATTCTAGTACGTCCTCAGACTAGGGTGTTTGGCTTGGCACTGATCTCTGATATGCCTTACGACCAACTAATGGTCTCCATAGACCGTTAGGCATTCAATATTCATATTTTTTTATTTTTGTAACTCAAGGAGCAATGCTTCATACTCCGCCATATTGTTGGTCACCTCAAACTCTAGTTTGAATGAGAGGGGTATTAGGTTGCCCTCCGGAGATACCAACAATATTCCAGCTCCATTACCCTCTTTTGAGTTTGCTCCGTCAAATTCCATACTTTGTTTTCATTTACCTGCTGATGTTGAGACCACCTTGTTAAATGTATTGATGTTTCCTCTAGGAAGGTCTCATCTTCTTCTAGGAACAAGCAGGAGAGGTCACTTTCCTTCCCATGCAATAGGGAGTTTTTTGAGCCTTTAGATGGGGTCACAGTTTTAAAAACCTAGACTCTCTCTACAACCTTCTTTGCTCTCCTCCAAAAGTGGGAATAGTGGCATAGGTTAGATATAACTTGATAGAGCCCCCCACCGTGGAACCCCAAGATCTAGATAAGAGCATGCTGAAACGAGGAGGAATATCGGCCACCACTATGTCCATTATCACACTCTTCACAGGGATCTGAGCCAGGTTTACCACTAGATCCTTTATCATCCCTAAGCACTTAACTATCTTGGAGTCAAAGGAGTACAGGTCCTTGTATGGTTTGGTGATCTCCAAGCCCAATTATTCCATCACTAATAATGGCATGAGGTTGTGTGAGGCTTTGGAATCCAACATGCAATTGTGTAGTAGGAGGTCATAGATTACTAGGGTCACGTAGAAAGGTGCAGTAGAAGGCTCCAACTCTTCCACATGTGGCCCAAAAACAACCATTGGCCTCTCCTCTTAGAGGTTTAAACTATCATGGGTTGGTGTTGAGGTAGAGGGATGCATGAATTGAGAGACTTGAGCTTTATAAGTAGGCTGCTTTAGAAACTTAGTCAGAGGAACATGAAATTTAACCTTTTCAAGCTCCTTCTGGATATTGAATGCGGGTTGGACATTTTCTATAACTCCTAGCTCTATTCCTTATTCCTTACCAATGGAAGTTTTCAACAGAACAAGTGCCTCCTTTTCTGTGTCCCTCTAAACTATTTCTTTCCTTACTAGAGGAGACTTTTATCTTAGAAGGGTCAGGATTTAACTTAAATTTCCCTTTATTTAGTACTAGGTGAACAACTTAGGGAGAAATTTCCTCTTTATGTTCTAGTTCTCTTGACCTCTTATTTGAATATCTTAGATCATACTTACATTGTGGCTATGCTTGCATGAAATCTGCAAACTATTTGCAATAATAATCTATATCTTCCTCATTTACTGCTACTTCTCTATCATGACTGGACTCCTAACGAGCCATATTCTCATGTTCTTCTTCAAAAAAAGCAAAATAAAAATTTCCCTGAATCTCATGTGTATCCGATGATTGCTCATTAGGATCCTCTTCTAAATATACAGGATGAGGGATATGATCGAGTCGTTCCTTTCTTTCCCTTATAAGTATTTGCAATGGAGGCCTTCTATAATGCAGGTTATAACCCTGGTTGTTGACTTGAGCATTCTGTTTGGAGAGGTTCTTGTTCTCAATTTCAAGCTTTCCAACCTTCAGTGATAAAATCCAGGTGAGTTTGTCGAGTACCTCTCACTTCAGGTCTGATGATTCTCTATCTCGACCAGAGGAGGATGCCTCTTCTTTCCCTCTTTTATTCTCAGTAGGTTCTTGCTTTCCTCTTGACTTCCCTGCTGAGGTGAAATTTTATTCCACCTCAAGTGCATCCATTTGGAGTTGATCTAGAGTGAGAGACTTCCTTTACCTCAGAGTAAATCCAAAATTAAATTCAAAGGCTCCCAAAAAAACTACTCGAGCAACATCTGGAGGAGGATTTATCTCAGCTAGCAGGTTATTGTAGTGCTTGTTGAACCCTTTTATAGATTCTGAGATATTCTCTTTTGGCTTCTTCTTTATGGCGTTAAAATCTGCCAGGAGGTACTCATGATTTCTCTTTTCACCCCATTTTTGTGTGAAAGAATTTTCAAGTTCCTCCTAGGCAGTGATGGAGGCATTGGGTAGGGCTTTGAACCATTTTCTGGCCTCTCCATCAAGGGATTATACAAAAATTGACCACATATAGCTATTCCACGTTTAGGTTCTCAACATAGGCACAAAAGGTTTCGATGTGTCTCTGTGTTGTTTAATCATCTTCCCCATTTAACCTAGGCAGAATCTTTAGGTAGCCTTGGGGCATGGCACTTAGGGGATGAGGTAAATGAAGAGGGGCATATTTATTTTGCAGGAAACCCGAAAGATCCATGTGGATTAGTGGAGGGGGATTGAGATTCACCTGAGGAACTTGAGTCAAAACCACAATGGTTGGAGTGGCTGGATTGGTAGCAGGGTATGTCAGGGTCTTAGGAGTAAGTCCTAAGTAGTGAGCAATAGCGAGCTCAGAGATGGATGAGGAGGCTGCAAAGGCTGATGAGATGGTAGCATAGGTAGGGGGAGTCCTCTCTTTCTAGGCTTTCTTGAAAATTAATTTATCTAGGTCAAATACAAATGGGGTTTTCTACTAAGATGAGTGAGTGTGAGGCTTTTTAAAAGCCACATTGATAAATGATAATGGGGGTTGTAGAGTCGCCAAGGTGATGTGGATACAATCAGAACAAAATTCACTCACCTACACAAAGAGTGCTCAAGTTGTCGTATCCCAGGGGAAAAATCATTTAATACGTTCCCCGATAACAACACCAGAAGATGTTGTAGCTCCTAGAGACATCCCTGGATTTCTTACATGAATAGTGCCAGGGCACATCTAGATTTGGAGTGTCTCAAATGATTCTCAATAATAGAGATACCTCACATATAGGTCATGTATGTATGTATGTATGTATGTATGTATGTATGTATGTATGTATGTATGTATGTATGTATGTATGTAGATATAGGTCATATATATATGTGTATATATAAGACAGTTGGTTGGTCCATTCATGTAAACGAGTAAGACATGGATTTCAGGTATTTCTTCACATGTACAAATCACATAAATATATGCATGAAACCGTGGAGGCCGAGTAGTTCAAGGACTTACAGCTTAATAAGATTTTGTGGAGCAAATGAGAGAGGATAAGGAGAAAGAAAAACTCATCACATAGAGCATAAATCTTCGAGAATTCTATACTTAACACATAGAGTTTGAGGCATTAAGACTTTCTATGCTTATTTGAGTTACGGGTAGATATAGTGGATGAAAGAGGGACTGAATGCTATGATTCATGTAGCGCAAATTTAAAGATATAATTTTAGTAATCCATATAGGCACATGCATTAATAATGTCAGTACAAATGAATTTGTGAGGAAGTTACAGGAATATGTATTAACATATTGATACAAATGAATCTGTAAGGGAGTTAAAAATATTTCTAGCAATTATGATTGCATGAATTGAGAGAAGAAACATGAACATGATGGGTTTTAACAGAGGAATAACATACTGTAATACTTGAAGGGGAAATCACCACCATTTCCTTAATATTATAAAAGAGTTCTATTACAAATCCATACAGTTTGAAAATAACATGTAGTGTTTTCTTTTAGAATTTATAAACCTTTGTTAAGTGTTTCTTCCCCCTATTTATCTGGAGAGGAGGAGTGTTGAACATTCATTACATCAAAAATATTTGGCTGAGTCTCAGTGATCCAAGATCTTTTGCTTATAGATGTATTAAAGAATTACATATGTAAATTGTAGCTTAAACATAGAAATTTAATGTGCACATGAGAGAAGAGGAGAAACACATAAAGCATGAAGGAAGAGAAGAAACTTGATCACGGAGTTCATCTGACTTGGACTATGTCTCCGAGCCATTCTTGATCAATGGGGAGGCCTTCATTCATTAAGTGGCATGAGAAAGAAGAGTAAAAGAATTAGTTATAAAAATGAGTTTTATACCTCCATACTGAAAAATGGCCGAAAAATGCAGAACTCTATTAGAGAAACGGACAACACCATTGCGTTCGTGGCGTCGAGAAATGCTGAAACCATATAAAAGTTGTCAAAATCTGACAATGTGAAAATCTGCCCCCCTGAAGAAATTTCTCAGATCATGGTTTTGCCCCTTTCTCTAGACTGCTCATGGTTCCGCCACCTGCAAATTCACTTGTATAGAACTGCGTACATGCTTCCCTGCTGCATGGGCGCACTGAGGACTGAGTTTAAATATGCAAAGTTGGGCAAAGTTTACAAAATAGGAGGTCAGGCGATCAAACCTCACCTCCTCCCTTGTTTACATAAAAAATATTTTAATTTTAAAAAGGGTTGGGTTGGGCCTGCCTTGGGCAGCCTGCCCACCCCACTTGTCGCTGGCTCCATTTCTTTTTTTAAGGCGGGTTGGTTTAAAATGTGGTCGTGTTTGGAGGTTGGGTTCGCACCCCAAGGGCCGGCCCACCATTTGTGCAGCGTACAACAGTCCGGTGGTATGGGGGGAGGGGTCGGGGGTAGTGGCCCACCCCTCCATTAACAATGGTATTGATAAGGTTTGGGATGGCAAGGTTGGTGGCTCGCCACCCTTTTTTTAATAATTTTTTGTTATCAAAAAAACAATATGGCATTTTTTAAAATCCAGATTTTTGACTGAAGAAGTCATTTTAACGAGGTGACAATTTCGCTCAGAATCTGGCTGGAGTTAGCCAGATTCTGTCCGCTAAGAAAATTCCAAATTGTGTATCCATTAATCTTGCCCAGTCAGCAAAAGTCAACCAAACTTTGACTGCCTCTATCTTCCTCATCCGGATTCGGATTGGAGTGTCGTTCACAGTGTTGGAATCAGGGTGACGAGTACTTTGATCTAATGTCAAGTTAATTATATTTCCGCCAATTTGAGTGTTGAGCCTTTTCCGTGCCACTGGAGTCTGGAGATCCACCTAGATCACTCAGTTGTCAGGTTGATTAGCTATCTCGTCCAAGGATGGCTCTATGGCCCAAAAGCATTGCAAAACATTAATTGCCTCATTGAAGGGAGACACCTTACAAAATACAAATCAGTCAATCACATAAGAATGTCAACAAAATATCTCCATGCCCATCCTGCGCTCACTTATGTTTGAGGCTGTAATTTTCTCATGGTATGGTCTCCTGTGCTGCCTAGTGACTTCCGTCGCTTCTACCTTTACTGCTCAAATCATTCATCCTTTAAAGATGGGAATGGGAACTATCAGTTTCATGTTGCAGTACTGAAACAGAGGATCCCAGGGTGATACTTCATCTTTCTTCTGTATGGGGGCACCATGCTAGGTAATTAAGTCCTCACAGGCCATTAAGTCCTTGTTTACTTATATCAGTGTAGACCATGGTTCTATGTCACAAAGGGCATTTTTGGATCAGCCCATGCCGGGTTTGAATGCCCCATCTCCCATATTAAATGCCTCAGTTTCCGACCCATTGAGCCTTTAAAGCTCTGCAAAGCACTATCAACACCATTATATGCTTGTGATGCATTCATGCTGTAATACAAAGGACTTTCTGGTGCTGGCCTTTATCACTAAAACCTCACAAAACAAGCGAGTTCCTATCCCCCCTGGCACCTTATGATTTAGCCCCTTTTACTCCATGTGCCCGGGGGCTATTACTCAGGTTCTTAGTCCTCGGGTGCTAGGGCCATTGGACTTCCTGCTAGGGGATTTTTCCTTTGTTATATGAAATCCCGCATATTGATGATTTATAACACTTGTCTTTTATATCTCCCCTTGAACTTTGCGATCGCCGATTTGCGGGATCGGGCCCACCCGGGGTCTCGCAATCACAAATATGGGAGAGATAGATCACTTCACCTTTTTTCATAGTGTAGGCCGATTACCTAGACATGAAATCTTCATAAGATATAACAAATAAAATATCGCATCCTGGAGGATCCTCGCATATCGCAATCGCAAGCCTGGAGGGATTACGATGAAGGAGGGCCTTGAATTGTGCGATCATCGATTGCAGGATTTATGATGTCATTAGTGCCATGTGGCACTTCCTAAGTGGCGATATGTGTCGCCCGGAAATGCCCCCATAGGACCCCTGAAAAAGTTGAATTTGTGTGCCACATGTCCTCTGTACTACCGAATCATCTCAGTACTACCACGCCATGCTGACGTCAGTTGCCCATGGATTTTGCGGATGAATATGACCATGCCACGTGGAGGAGAGAGAAAATGGCCCATCCGCCCTTGGTTTTTCTGTGAATTCCTTTGTTAAATAAAATTGGCGCCTCCCAGCACTTTAACACTAAAGCCAAAATTCTCAGCGATTTTGCGCTATCGGCCAATTTCGCCCCCTCGACAATTCCTTAAGAATGGTCCTTTGGGCCCTCCGATCGTTGATTGGCCGGTATTGTGGGGTTGCAATATCGCGAGAATGCAGGACTACGGGATGCAGGGCTTCGGGACTGCAATATCGCATGAATGTGGGACTATGGGACCTGCTAGATTGTGGGACTTGCGGGAATGTGGGAATGCGGGATGTGGGGTTGCCCACCACCGATCGCTAATTATGCGGGACTGTTCTGCCTCAAACCCGCCGAAATGTGATATCAGTGATCGACTGATCGCTGATTTCACTGTGTCCTACCCTGCTGCCACTTCAAAAAAATGTCGATTTACGATTTTGATGAGCTCGACCCTTAGCCATTTTTCCTTTGTTCAGTAGCCTTGAAAGGGTATCTTTAACCTGCTCTAACTTCTAACCTAGGAGTCTATTTCTGGACCTCTGCACATTGTTGGAAAGCTTATTCTAAGCACTATGTAATGGAGAGGATATGATGTGGCTTTGAGTGCTTCTTTGGCCTAGAATATGACTTCCAACTTCACTACTCTTTGGCAACTTTGATCAACTGAAAACTCATAATGCAATGAGTGACAACAAGTTGTTCAACAGTTCCACTAACTTGTTCAACATATTTGACCGCCATAATTGGTCATGGGTTTGGCAGGTCTGCCAACTTAGCAACAAACCAAAATTTTCTAACTGCCTCCAATGCACTCACCAAACTTGAATCCCAAAATAGCAAGACCACCAAACTAACTGTGACTAGTTTTCCACTAAATCACTCGCTAGATTTGGCCTGATCCAGGTTTGACTGGCCAGTTGCAGGGTACCACATAGCGCCCTGTGATTGGGCCACATTATGACCTTAGATTGGGTCTTATCCGGCCAATCCGAACATGCCATGTGTTTGATTTGGATTGGTCTGAAATATTCTTCCCTATGCCATCCGTAATGTTGACATCATCTGCCACATGGTGCTCTGTGGGGCTACCATGTTGTAGGCATACCTACAATTTTTTTAGTTGTTGGGAAAAAAATTCAGTAGAACATAACTTTCTCATACGATTTTAGAATGAGGTGTCATTTGCATCATTGCATTCAAAATGACAAACTCTTCAATTTGAGAGGTTTCACTAAGATTTGGATACCTAAAAAATTTGGCCTTTTAGGATCCTCTTGGATTAGAATCCCACATCGAGTCCATCATCTTCTAAATACAAAGATTTGGTCCAAACAGTATCTCAGAAGGACCATCTTTTTAAGTAATTTTGCTTTTCCCAAAATCTTGTGTAATTGCATTTATTTTTTTGTCTTAAAGATATTTAAGAAAGTAGGAGTTAAATTTGACAAGTATTTATTCATATTTTCCTTACTTAATGGTAGAATATATATATATATATATAAACAAACCATTTCAAATAAACACGTAGAAAAAGAAAAAAATAGTGATTCTATTAGCTTAGACTCCAAGATAAGTATCCCACTATCCAACACCCACAATACAAAGACTTTAAGATGAGATTTCAAGATAAGCATAGATTCAACCATAGCAGATCTTTCGACTTATTAGAAAAAGCTTGTTTATGTCTTCAATCACACCATGTGATCCTACATTGTACACACTTAAGTATAAATCATGAACATTGAAGCCTAAAGCTTAAAGGTTGAGACTCACATGACATGTCCACACCCATCGACCATTGGTATTCTATAATGAATTTTCTTGTTTATGTGGGTGAAACAATTGTTTTTCATTTGATTTTGAGAGTTTTATGTAGTTTCTTTGGTGTTGGCAAATTGGTGATAGATCTTAGTTTTTAAGGGTCCATTTATTAGTTTGATTAGAAAATAAATATATTTCGTGGTTGGATATGAAAATCTAAAATGTGTGGTAACTAAGACTATGATGCTTTCGATACATTCACACTTGAATCTAAACACCATTGGGTTTGTGCCTTTTACTTGTTAGCCTAGTAAGATTATGAATTTCTTCATAAAATAAATATATTTCGTGTTTGGATATGAAAATATTAAATTTGTGGTTACTAAGACTATGACAATTTCGGTATATTCACACTTGAATCTAAACACCACTAGGTTTGTGTCTTTTAGGTGTTAGCCTAGTTAGAAGATTATGAATTTCTTCAAAATCCATGCTTGCACATTATCATCGCTTGAAAAGTTAGAATCCTCCCAAATTCTTATTTAACCAAGCTACTTAAAAACTTTTCACGAATGGTTTATCATAATTTGTAAAACTTTTGAAATAACATAAGTAGTGATTATACTTAATTGCACCAAAGCATTGGCTAGTTTGGCATTAGGAATGAACATGGTTTAATATGTTTAATCATTTTAATATAATATAAAATATATACATCTACCATATTTACTTGGTTTAAACTTATTTGATGGTCAAGACAAAATTTAAAAATTTACTAACAAAAGACTCATATTAACAAAAAACATTTTTACATTCACAACAAAAAAATTAACAAGAACATATAATAAATGATATTTGAAAGATGAGTAAAAATAAAAATCAAAAGAAATTGTCATAAGAAATTTACTTGAAGGGTAAGCACAAATGTAAAATTTATACACTGTAGGTAAACATGTAATAAAAATGGTTAATTAATTCTTAAATTAGTTCTATAAAATTTAAAATATTTA
>APFE031597075.1:0-28793 GCA_000404065.3 Pinus taeda
TATTATTGTGCCCTTACATTATTATTGTTATGTCGGCCTGATTATGTTATGACCCCTTAGACTCCTATATATAGAAAGGAGGTCTTTTCATTTGTATCATCCAAGAATTGTTCATTTATGTAATGTAAAGGAGGTTGCCCCCTCGAAGAGGCTGAATTCTAAGGCATTGATCTATCTTTTCTATCTTTTCTTGAGCTGGTTTCATAACACTAAGCATCTGCACTGGCTGGTCACTACCCTCATCAGAGGAGAAAATGTTGGCTAATCTTTTGGTTAGAAAGGTCAACTTGTTGCATATACTGTCAATTTTTTCTTCCAGCTTTGCCAATATGATGGAAGTCTCTTGTCAGGTACTCTTGTAGCTCCCTATGTTGCATGCAATATTCAAATGATATTTAAGGTTGTGTTGGCTTCACGCCATGATTGATGAAGTGACAAGAGTGCCAAGTATAGTGGGAGCCACAACCCCCTTTCGCATGCACCCACATCATATCAAGCGTGGTGGGCACTGCCCTCCCCATGGGCTTAAAATACATGTTATTATTTTATATAAAATTCCATAAATATATTTAGATTACATTTTAAATTTGATTTTTTTATTTTAAATTCTTTAAAATTTCTAGGAAACTGATAATTAACATGGAAAAGAAGTGAAATAACTCACTTAAAATTTGTTTTTTTTTTTTCAAGTGTGTGGTAGATAGTTTAAAATGAAAAGATTTATAATTTTTTCATTTATTTTACAAATGTAATTTAGCATTACTAGAATTAAATGTATTGTTAATATTTTCCTATTAATTTGTGAGTTTACATTTCTTTCATTTGGATCTATTGAGTATCAAAATGTCAATTTTCCTCCCTTTGGCTATGTTTAGTGATAATGTTTGACTTTAGCATTTCACACATTATGAAGTACTCATATTTGTAATTGAATTTTTTTTGAGGATAAAGTAGTGTAAGTTAATGTATTCTAGCCATGAGTGGGAAAGTATCCCCAATGAGTATATATATATATCCAAAGCAACACTTCATCGGTTATAATTTTATCTAGTAAAGTGATTGTTGGCCAATAAAATTGCCACCTTGGTCTTATTTTATGTGTTTGTAAATAATTAATTTGTTTTAGTATAAGCAGATTTTGATATTCAATCATTTAATGTATGAATTTTACACTTCCGTAAAATATTTTACGAACAGGCAAATAAAGCTTCAATTGTCTTAATATTTTGTACACCAAATATTTTGCTTTGTCTTTTGTGGACAAAAGATATAGAGTGCAAAGTGTTAGGCTAAAATCAATCCTTAGAAGATACATTCACATGGTATATATGCTTTTTTCAAAGGAAACCTTTGTAGGGAAACTATTGGGCATATTCTTGCATTCACATATGGTGCCCAATGCAAACTTGTTAGCATTGATTATGGTGCGTAATTCGATATGAGCATTGAATGAGACACGTAACAAAGACAACGAGAATGAGGCATTGGCATTGAGACCTCCTACATGAAGCTCAAAGCACTCAAACCACATGAGCTAGCCAATTGATTTTCATGCCATAGATATGTGCATGCATGTGTCTCTAAATTTGTTTTCACATATGAATTTCTTGCATTATGCAAAATCCATTTAAGAGAAACAAATAAAGCTTCAAAGACTTCAATTTTTTTTATATTTGTTTTGTGTTCTCTATTCACAAAAGATATAGAATGCAAATATGTTTTATGTGGTTTGAGTATTTTAAAGGATGTTTTGCCAATTCATTTTTTGACAATAGATCCTCTACATATTTGTTTCTATATTTATTTATTTTTTACATTGTTATTATGTTAAATAGAACAATAGTGCAATATCCAAAAACATGTTTGGACTTTACCTTAAAAAGCTCATTACAATGACATTATCAAATATATATTCCATGTGTGTGCTTTGTGATTTAGGTCATTTTGTCCCATCATGTTTCAAGTTATTTTAGTTTGAGTTTAGTATTACATCCCCATATCTAATTTGTAGCCCATTCATAAAATTTGAGCTTCTTAAAAAGATTCATTTGTAAAAGTATGGTTTGACCAATTTATTTTTTAACAATGAATTCTTTAAATATTTATCTGTATAATTATTTATTTTTTACTTGGTTATGTTAAATACAACAACAATGTAATAACCAAGAACATGTTTGGGCCTTACCTTAAAAACTCATTATGATAAGACTATGAAATACACACTCCATGACATATAGGCTTTACAAACTCATTATGGTAGCATTATCAAATACACACTCCATGACATATGGGCTTTAAACACTAATTATGATAGCATTATCAAATACACAATCCATGACATATGGGATTTTGCTCTATATTAATGTGTTTTGTGATTTAGGTCATTTGTCCCATTATATTTTAAGTTATTTTAGGTTGGGTTTAATATCAAATTTGTATAACCAATTTTACCCCATTCTTGGAATTTGGACTTAAAAAAAAATCACCATAACAACTTGACGTTTGTAAAAGTATTATTTGGCTAATTTGTTTCTATATTCTTTTTATTTTATTTTTTATTTTTATTTTTATTTTGTTATGTTAAATAGAATAATTGAATAACCAAGAACATGTTTGGGCTTTACCTTAAAATCTCATTACAATAACATTATCAAATATACCTTCTATGACAAATGAGCTTTTGCTCTTTACTAGTTTGTATGTTTTGCGAATTAGATCATTTTGCCTTATCATATTTTAAATTATTTTAGTTTGGGTTTAGTATCAATTCCCCATAACTAATTTGTAGGCCATTCTTGAAATTTGGATGGCACTAATTAGAGAAGGCAACCATCAATTAAGTTGATGGTCCTTGAAAGAATGATAAAGTCAATATTGAGGATGTAAACTAGGCTTATATACAACGATTATCTTTATTTTCAATGGACTACGTTTTAGTGGTGTCCAAGTTTATCTATGGTGTGTAAAGCAAATTGTGTATTTTTCTTTTAAATTTACCTTTAAAATGTCTTGAAAAATAAATAAAAATATTTTAACATATCTAATGAAAAATAAAAGTACTAGACTATATTATTGAGATTTGGGAAGTGCATGTATTCCTTAGGTAATGAAAGATCAATACATTTTTTTTTCGGAAAAGGCAAAGTGGTGAATGATACTGAGATTCTTGAATGAAGTAGAATTCAATAGGTTTAATTAGTTTTTTTTTTGGAAAAGGAAAAGTGGTGAATGATACTGAGATTCTTGAATGAAGTGGAATTTAATAGGTTTAATTAGCTATTTTTATTGTACATTTATTCCCCTATTTTTATTATTGATAGATAACTCAATTCTTAGCTCATTAAGTCTCGTGAGGTTGATAGTGAATTAGGTAAGACGATCATCATATTGTAACAAATAATATTATTATTCCACAAATAGATTTGTTTGAGTAAGATTGCATTGATGAGGAAGAGGACCACATGTTTGTACCAAAGGTATAAAATAAGGTAAGATTGTTGACCATGATGGTATTTTATAATACCCTATTGTAGGACAAGCTATGTATGGCAAAGGGAATCATAAATTAATCATGTACTTTATACGTAAAATTCCACCTACCATGAAAATAATGGCTTCATGATCATTGCTATTTACATCCTTGGATTATTGCAACTAATTGAAATATGATGAGGGTATTCTCTTTTATTTATGATGCCTCATTTCTTGCTTGTGGGCCATCATTTTGTAGAAATGTTATGATGGTGTGCTAGAATTAGAAGGTTGAGGGACAAACATAATGGGAATAGCCTCACTAAAGTAATATTGGCATTAGAAGCTAATGTCTTCAACATAGAGATACAAAAGCAAGCAAGTCAAGCTAGGTGTACTTGAGGATATTACCAAAAAAAATGAAAACCAAATTAAATTGGATCATTGAATGCGATAGATGCATTAAATTATTCTATTGCTATTGAGCTTTTCGAGGAAGCTAATGAGAATTCTAAGGTAGTTATGAATGAATTCTTCCAAGTGACCCAACTTAATTATCTCTTGAGAATGAAGAAGATAACGATCTTTGTTTTTCCATGTAGGGTATCAAAATTGCACTTAACAATATCCTAGGTGGTAAATCCCCAAGAATAGAAGGTCTGGTTTGTGAGATTTTAGAAAACAACATAAGAGTTTACAATCCCATGTTGCTTAAGTAGTTAATGAAGTCTTGAGTCAACAACTTATGCATAATGATTAATTGATTAAACACCAAGTTCACCCTTAAGAGTCATATATTTAGTTGATCTTTGATTAAAAACTTTCCACTTTGTTAATGGTGGAATGAACCCCATATAACAACATATGAATAAATAATAGAATATGGAATATCTCCTTTTGATTAGGGGAATCCCTAGACAATAAGGTCTCGTTTCAAGTAGGAAAATACTCCAAAAATTAGCTTAAATCCATGACACACCTATTGATTTGATTTATTTTGCATTAACTTATTGATATTGTTCTATTTCTCCAATGTGTGTGTCATTGATGGACCATGTTCCTACCCCCTCTTAAGTTAATCTTTCCCTAAATAAAGGATGACGTTGAATGATCTATTTGGAATTCTTTATTATTTCCATGTTTCTTGTGGCTTTTTAGTTGCAATCACCCATGTAAGATAGGATTGATGGAAACTTATCCTTTCCGTATGATAAAGAGATTCCATTTTTGTGTGTGTAAGTTGATAACATTTTCATTCCTTCAAAAGTATGGATATAGGAACATTGTTGAAGCTTCATCTTAGGATAAGTATCGTTAGCTAATCCTATTTGAGCTAGTTGAATAAGAATAACAATGAACACTTCCACATTACAACTTACACATTAACCTAGAGTACCATTGATGAATCACAAAGGGCTCCTACTCAACTAGTTAGTGTGGTGTCAATATGACTACTATATGTTGTTCTAAACTCCCTAGAATTGTTTGCTAGGATTTTGGTAGTCCTATTCCAAGGTTCATTAGTCTTGTTTTTGTTTGTGGTAATTATATTATAGCTTTATCTTAAACCATTTGAGATTTTAATAGTGATATTATTTTTAGTAGTGGTGTTATGGCTGTTAATAATGTTGCACTAGCCTCAGATAGTTCTATCTCGAATTCCATAAACATGTTCAAGATTTTGGCATTCATGGTCCATTATAGAATTGTTGGTACTCCCTTGTCCCTAGTTCCTGAGTCATCTTCTAATGCCATTGTTTAAACCATTTGATACGATACCATTAGCTAAACAAAAGGTTGAAATACTAGGCAAGTAACTCATTGGGAAGATAACCTTTATGCCATTGAAATGCTTGTTATTTATTGCCCTATATCTAATTGAGATATCCATTTTTATTTTATAGTGTCCAAAACCTTGTCAATAGATGGGACAACTTTGTTAAGTAAACATGATTCATGGCTTCCCATATTTGAGGAATGAAAACTTAAATTAGAAGAATAACCAATCACCTAACTTACCTTGCATTTTGTTGTTGATCCTTGCTTCCTTCCAAAATCTTGTGGCATAGGAAGTTAGAAAATTAGCCATTGAAATTTGGTATCCTCAATCCATGTCTCTAGCCTAAAATCATACTATTATAGACCACAATATTCGTGCCTATGGATAACTATTTGAATTACGGGTTATCCATTTCCTTGTTGAACACAAGTTGTGTTGTTCAAAATTTTTGTTAACATATAATTAGTTACAACCTCTTGGCACCAAAAATCTTAATTGGTTAAGCACTAATGCATCTCATTCTTGTCTAAATTTTACATCTTCATGACACACAAATATGAACTCAAATAATGTCATGGAAAGACCAAAAAAAGCATTGAAACAACAACAAATCTTTAAATCCATATAAACCAATATTTTGAATGGAAAAATCATAAATGAAAACAACACATGAAGAGAATGATGAAAGCTCATCCAAGAAATATACAACATGAATGTAATGGAAAATAAAATAGAATTTTGTAACGACATTCATTACCTTTTCAATAATACAGCTGAAGGATTATAGTACTATCGAAGATGGAATACGATGACTTGTTTCAAGTGGTCATGTTGTCACACTATATGTTTATACACTTCACATGTATGAATATATAACCCCAATCATTGCGTCCTACCTCATCTAGTCAAACTTGACAAGGGGAAATTAGTTAAAAACTTTAACTACTAACATTGGACCTTAAATAGAGTGTCTCACATACAAAGTAATATTTACCAAGCAATGCAATATACCTATGTGTATAATATATCTTACACCATTCTTCCATTAAAGGAATTTTTCATTAGGTGATATAATTTTTCATAACCTTGCTTTGATGAAAAATAGAAGATGTCGTGTCCCAACTGTATGGAATCTAAATAGAGTTTTAAGGGGATATCTCTCATGTGGCACCCTGATCTTGCATGGAATCCCATTCAATGTAGAAATTTTGGAAATATACCCAATTTATAATTTCTAACTGTATTCTACGAGGCTAGAAATTTGCATCATAGAATTTCCAACCTTTGTGTTGAAACTGTCTTCTTCAACAACCTTGCAAGAAACTTCAAAATTTCCCAACATTACTAAATCTAGGAAAAACTCAAGAATGTAAACATTATAAATAATTCAAGCACAAATGATTTTTGTATCCCTCGGGGCAATATATATGTCAATACATATGAAAATAACCTCAATTACAATGGAATTATATCAACAAATTAGTCCTCAAATTTTAATTAAGAATGTTAAAACAAGACATTGCTCAACTTCATTTTCCTAATAAAACAACATGTTAAAGCAACCACGAAACTTGCTTAATACATGAGAGAAATCAATTTTGAAAATAAAAAATGCATTTAGAAATTTAGTATAGAAATGGTACAGTTCATATTATCACAATGATGAAGATAAAGTGCAATAACTTAGTTCAACCCAACTTGGTACATCAAGTCCTTTAATCTCAACAAAATATGAGACTCTTCAAATCATCCCAAGCCTTAGCTAGGATTTTCAGACTCATTGACAACTTTAACCAACAATACAAAGGCCAAGCAAGGGATCCCACCAAGTTATACAAGCCAACCCTTGGAAGATTCCAAACAAGGCACCATCACACAACTTATTACATCGCAAGAAGTCCCACTTGCACACACAAACTATAAAGGAGATTCACACACTTACATCCCACGAGCTACAATTCTCAAAGATTGCATCTCACTAGCCAAGGTACCCCATTGCTAGCATGCCATAGGCATTAATCCTTGTTACAAGAGTAATATATGACCTTCGAATATTCTCCAAACAACTGTCAATTTTTTTTTTATTATCAATCTCTAAGATACAAAGTATTTGTTTATAACAAAGACACCCTTTTACCTTTATATAGACTAAGGTGAGGGAGGAAAACAATAAAACATAAACTAAGACCATAAAAATCTCTAGGCTAACTCAATAAAGGAAAACCTCATATCGAGAGCTCCTCATGGAAAGGTGTACATATGTTGCACTAGGGCCTATCACATCTCTAAGGTGGTGCTCCTTCCAATCAATGGTTCATTAAATAAATCATTCCTCTTCAAATTATGTTTATGGTCTCTATATAATCCTAAGGCCAAACACCTAACACCTTCATTTGAAGTGGTTAATCCAAATGTACCAAGCACCCATCCACCTAAAAAATTACATTATTATAGAAGAGCCCAAATATGACACATGGAAGCTACCACATCAAGAAGTGTGCCTCCCTAGAATTGATACTAATGCAACCATACAACCAATTTGAGCTATCCAATTAAGTCAAAATTAAGCAAAGGGGTTAAGGACCACTAGTTCATCACACCTCATGAAGGGCTCTCCTAGCTAGGCGAAGAATCTTTCTAAGTAATAAAAATCTAACAATCCCTCTTTGCAAGGAAGCTGTATTATCCAACATGAGTCTTTCTCCAATGCACCAAACCTATAATTGAAAAAAATCCAAGTGTGGAAGCAATCACTAATCCAACCAAACGCTCTAGAAATATCTTCTAAATGTCACTCTTTGTCATGTCATCTTGCAATTCCTACCATGCATAAACCTCCTTAAAAATGGAAGGCTCACCGCACTTCCCATAGTAACGCAAAAATACTATATCAATAAATAGATCGTAAAGGAAGATTTTCGACACACTTCTAGAAAAAGTATATGGATTTTCTAGGCTATAATTTTTAATTATGCATTGTTGATCTTCAAATGCAACTATATATTGCAAATCTACCATGAAAGAAACTGGAAGAATATTTTTTCAAACTGAAAAACAAAAAATCATTCAACCTAAGAACATCACTTGAATGCATTTAAAATGGATCCTAATATGTTCATAAGAATAATGGCATCATCGCCCAATTCCACTTGAATTCCTCCTCTTGCTCTCAAAATTTGTTGTATATCTTCTTATCATGAGTCATATGTCTCAATGATTGAATATTCACATACCATATCCAACATTGGATAGAGTGATGGTTCAAAGAAAAGAGACCATGAAGAGGGCGGTCTGAAAATTGTACTCTAATGTGTCCAATATAACTACAATCTCTACACTCCATGTAAATTGTTTCTACTATTTTTTGGTATCCCCTTCCTCTTATTTAGAGATTCCCTGTCATAGTTCCCCTTTTGTTGACACTCGAAACATTTAACATGACTATAACCATTTTCCACTTAGTTTTAAGAGAAAAAAAAATCTATTATACCCTTCCTTTGTACTTCTTTCTTCCCTTCCTTCCTCATCCTCCCAGTAAGGGCAAGGTCTTGTACTTCAAAATCTCTATCCTATTTTCTTTTTTTAAAAAGTCATCTCAAAGCTTCTTAAGGTGGACAATTTCTTATGAGAATAAATACGTTAAACAAGGTTTCGCGATGTAGAAAATCCATTTAGTGTAGTGTGAAACAACTCCCATCTTCAAGATTCACCCCTATGGGAACCAACTAATCTCTCAACATTGTCATAGTCATCATATAACTAAGCATAATATATGTGTCAATATTGTGCATGGTAGAGAGATTATTTCTCATGTACTGATCTAGGTGGATAATTGTGGCCACCCACCTATTCCACTTGGAACCCCAACAATATTTCCTTTTAGTTTCCTATTTTCCAACATAGTTTACTATTTTGGCACTTTTCTATTTTTGGGTCTTGAACTTCGAGAGCTATTTTGAGGCCCAAAATGGAATTTTTTTAGGAAATGGGTAAACATAAGCCTTTAAAATAATTTTTCAGTTGAATTTTGTTGTCCTTGGATAATCCTTTCTAATGGACTATTGTGTGTGCCAAACGAAGATTGTATGCCAAAGTTATGACCCCGGGAAGTTGACGATCCAACTAACCCCATCGGGGCCCATACCTTTTGGCGCTTCATCTTCTAGCATTATTTTTTTCAATATTTATAGATTGTCACAGTTTCTTCATGATAAAAATGCCTCTAAGCCTCATCGTAACACAATTAAGAAGGCATGTAGCCATCACATATCTTCTCAAACTAGATAAGTTACCATCGCCTGAGCTAGTTTGTTCCCATTTTGCATGTAAATAATTTTTAGCATTTGCGTTGGGTCCCTATAATACTAGTGAGTACCCCATTACTATGGTAGTTGTACCCCTTATTAATATTGTTGTGCCCCTATTGCCCCCATATTGTTATTATTGTGCCCCATAGAATCCTTCTATTGTTATTTTTTTGGCTTTATATTATTATTGTTAGGTCGGCTAGGTTATATTGTGACTCCTTAGACTCCTATATATAGAAAGGAGGTTTTGTCATTTGTATAATTCAAGAATTGTTCATTTATGTAATGTAAAGGAGGTTTCCCCCTCGAAGAGGCTGAATTCTAAGGCGTTGATCTATCTTTTCTATCTTTTCTTGAGCTGGTTTCATAACAATCAAGTTGTTCTTGCACATCTAATATTCAAAAACATTGATGTATTCAAACATATAATTTTTTATTCAGATGAAGGATGGTGGTTACAAGGCTATGGCGGTTATGCTTTATAGGAGTTGACTGGCCATGAGCCCAAAAGACACGTACCTCGAGGACTGATGTCTATTCAAATCTAAATGACTTATCTTAATTTATTTACTAATTAATTAATTAATTAATATGAATTTATTTATTGTCATTATATATGATTTAATTTATATATATTGAGTTATACTTTTAATTCATAACATTGCCTCTCCCTTAGAAATGTATTGTCCTCAAAGCATAGGTAAAGTTGGGTGTTGCTGAAGAAAATGCTCTGTCTCCCATGATGAGTCTTCTCCTTGTAGTTTCTTCCATTTGATGAGGTACTCCTTAATAGTCTTGGACCGTAATACCTTCTCTATGGTAGCGAGTATACCTTTAGGTTCTAAGATGATTCTTCCTTCTTCATCAGTCTCAGGTATCGCTGTTTGAGCTATTTGATTTTGCCCTAATAATTTTTTGAGACTTGATACATGGAATGTGTTGTCGATTCAAAAATTGTTTGGTAGATTTAGTCCATAAACCATGCTACTTATTTATTATTATTATTAGGTATGGGCCATAATATTTAGGTGATAACTTATTTTTCCCTTAAGGTTGAAGACTAATAAAGACCTAATCTCCTTCTTCGAACTCTCTTTTTGTGCGATGCTGGTTGACTTGTTTCATTCTATATGTGCCATGATTATATTTTCTTTCAGTAAGTTAATAATTATTTGGTTTTCTTCTAAGTGGTCTTTTACTTGTACCTTAGAATCGAGTAGTGAAAAATCCTTCCATCTGGGTGGTTCATAACCATAGAGGGCTTGGAAAGGCGTCATTTTAGCCGACGTAAGGTAGGTCGTATTATACCACCATTCTGCCAGGTGTAGCCACTGAGACCATTTGTTTTGTTTGTCACTGACGAAACAATGGAGATATGTTTCCAAACATTTATTTACAACTTCAGTTTCACCATCTATCTAAGGTTGATAAGTTGAACTCATGTTGGGATATATTCCTGCTTTATGGTAGAAATCCTTCCAAAAATTGCCTTTAAATTTTGCGTCTCTATCACTGACAATGACCTTGGGAAATCCATGTAGTTTGTAAATGTTTTTACAAAACACTTTCACAATTTACTTAGTTGTGTTAGTTTTTTTAATTTCCATGAAATGGGCATATTTAGTGAGTCTATCGACTACGACAAATATTTTTTACTTATCATCAGACATAAGTAGTCCTTTAGTGAGGACCATCGAAATTTCCTCCCATTTTTGATTTGGAATATGTAATGGGTTTAATAATCTAAGGGTTGGGATATTTTCACTCTTATTCCTCTGACAAACATCACATTCCTCAACATATTTTTGGACTTCCTTACTCAAACCCTTCCAATCAAATGATTGACGAATGTTGTAGTGAGTTTTGAAGAATCCGACATGCCCAGCTGCAGGAGAACTATGAGATTCTCTTAGAATTTTCATTCTAAATTTCGATGTTTGAGTTAGGTAAATCCTACCTTTGTACCATAGTATGTCATTTTTCCATTAAAAATTGGCATATTGACTGATGTTTTCAATCATAGAACTGAAATTCGAATCCTTGGCATAATCAGCTCGTATTTCGTCTAACCACTCAGGAACAACTACCAAGGCGACACATATTGTGTTGTCTTCATCCTTATGTGAGAGTGCATCAACTACAAAATTTTCTCTCCCCTTTTTGTGCAGTATTTATAGGTCAAATGCTGAAAGTTTCTCCATCCACTTTTGTTATTCTGTTGACAATGTTTTTTGTTGAAGTAAAAATTGAAGGATATCGTGATCAGTTCAGATTGAGAACTTACTTTCGAGCAAGTATTGTCGCCATTTCATTAAGGCATGTATGATGGAAAGCATATCCTTCTGGTAAGTTGATTTCAAGCCTTCTCGTTTTTTAAGTTTCCTACTCTCGAATGCTATAGGGTGGTTGTTTTGCACCAATATGACTCCAATTCTAAACCCTGAAGCATCACATTCGACTATGAATGGTTTGGATAAGTCTAGAGTTGCCAATATCGATGTGGTTGACATCACTTCTTTTAGATTCTTGAAGCATTCGCTTGCCTGGTTATTCCAAAGAAAAGCATTCTTTTTTAATAAGTTGGTCAGGGGTGCCATCAAATGTGCATAGTTTTTTATGAGCCTTCTATAATACCCAGTTAGACCTATAAATCCTCTTAGCTTTGATACATTCTTGGGTTTGGGCCATTCTTTGATTTCTTTGATTTGGTTGGGGTCCACTTTGACTCCTTCCTTGGATATAATGTGTCCTAGGTATTCAACTTCCTTTCGCCCAAAGGTGCATTTTGATAACTTGTCGTAAAATTGGTTCTTCTCTAATACAGATAACACTTGCTCTAGATGCTTGAGGTGCTCCTTGCATGTCTTACTATAAATGAGAATATTTTCAAAAAAGGCTAACACAATTTTTCGCAAGTATGGGTGGAAAATTTCATTCATGGTTGCTTGGAAGGTGGCTGGTGCATTTGTTAATCCAAAGGCATAACCTTAAACTCATAGTACCCTTTGTGAGTTCTAAATGTCGTCTTTTTGACACCTTCTAATCTCACATGAATTTGATAGTAACCTGATCTCAAATCTAATTTTAAGAAATATTCTGCGCCATGGAGCTCATCTAACATCTCATCAATGAATAGAATCATAAATTTATGTTTAATCATAATTTTGTTTAATCCTCTATAATCTATACACAACTGAAAATATCCATCTTTCTTTCTGACCAATGCCACTAGTGCCGCGTATGGAATTCTACTTTTCATAATTATTCCATGCTTTATCAGATATTGGATTAGTCCTTCTATTTATGTTTTATGATGATGGGGGTAGCAGTACAACTTTACATTTACTAGTGCTAAATCTGTTTTGAATTCAATGATATGTTCAATTTTTCTATTAGGGGGTAATTTCATCTGCAGATCTTGAAAAACCTTCTCATATTTCTAGATTAGGGATGAAACTTTTAGTTGTTCGTGAGCCCCTTCCATCGATAATAAATCTAATTGTTGACATTGTGTAACGAATACTAGGGCTCCCTTGTGAATAAGATTTCTCTTTTTTTTAGTAGAGATGACTTGGGTAGGTGGGGCTTGGAACCCAAACAACTTATATTTCCTTCCATGCATTTTGAATTTAATGAATTGATTTTGGTGATTTTCCAAATACATCCCTAGTGTTTGCAACCATTGTACTCCTAAAATGACATCTACTCCTCCTAGGGGGACTATATAAAAACTAGACTCCTTTTCATATTCATTCAGTTGCATTTTGAATTTATGGCACTTTCCTACTCTATCTATTCATTGTCCATCTGCCACCATGACTTTTAAATCTACTACAGGGTAGGAAAAAATGTTCAGTCTTTTTGCAACATTGACATCTATAAATTTGTGCGTACTTCTTGAGTCTATTAGAACGATAATGTTTTGTTTCTTGATATGGTGTTTAAGCTTCAGTGTCTATGGCTGAGCTATCCCTGTGATGGCTGCCAGAGAAATTCGTGGCATATATTCTTCTGAATATGGATTAGGGTTCAAATTTTCTTCATTGTTCTCTTTGTTGGAGCTATCTTCTGAAGATTCTTCTTCTTGTTCTGCTTCCCAGTTGTAAAGTTTTTGCGTCGTAAATTTGTGTCTGGGGGAATACTTGTCTTTGCATGTCCAATACTTTCCATTCCTTTTTCTTTCAACATTAGGCTATTGTTTACCTCCTAGTATTTTATGACGACGATTTACTTGACTTCCCCTCAGAGTAACTGCTTTATTTTTCATTACTAGCATATGGTGCTTTATGGAGTTTATATTTTCGTTCAATAATTATATCTGCGTTCCTGGCATCTTCAATGGTTCGGGGTTTATATAATTTTAATTCTTCTCGAATGTAATCCTTAAGGCCACAACGCTACATTTTTAATAGCTCTTCATCTGAGAATCCCCTTTGCCTTATCGCTAATACTTCCCATTCGTGAGTGTACTCACTTACCGATCCCTTTTGTTTGAGGTGAACGAATATTTCGTAAACATCATCCTCTTCCTCGTCATGAAACCTTTTTAGCAAGACATTTTTAAAAATTTTCCAATTGAACAAGCGAGTTGCAAATTTTTTGTACCACCATAGGAACCAACCACATGCTTCTTCTTCCAAGTAGTTGGATTCAATCACGACCTCTTCTTGTTCAACTATTGGTGGGTTTGCTCTGAAAATGGCATCGATTTTATTTACCCATACAATGACGCCTTTATGGTCCTTACTATCGTATTTAGGTAATTCTCTTTTAATTTTGAGGTTGTTTTTATTGGAGAACCTTGTATGGTATTGACTTCTTTCAAACTATATATGCCGTATTTGTGGCTTTTCGTGCATTGACGAAATTTTATGATCTGGAAAAATTTCTCCTTCCAGAGCTTTTGGACTTTACATCTCCGAGGGATTAAAAGGTGGATTGGATCCTCCCATAGACTGGCTCATCATGCTCCTTATTGCTATGATATTCTTTGGCATTTTGTCTTGACAAATCCTAAAATTATCTTGCTTCCTTTTGACATCTTCAAGGCGCTTGCACATTTTGTCAAGTTCTTCTTGAAATTTTTTCGAATTCTCGTCATTATTATTGCTTCCCATTTTGTTCCTATTTTCCTTGTATACCCAATTATATTATTATTATTTAATAATAATATTTTTTCCCCTTGGAAAAAAGTCGTAATTTCTATTGATATATAAGAAATTACATTTTGTAGATGCTAGTGCATATGCATATGGAGGCAGAGTTGCCTATCGAGTTCAAAAATAGACCAAAAAAGGATCAACTGTATCTCCACGCAGGGAGTCTTGTTGACAGTTATATTGTTCCTGTGCCTGCTCTCTAACAGAGAGAAAATTAAATCAAAGTTGTATTCTGTCTCTTCTCAGAGAGAGAATCTAAGTATAAAAAATGGAACTATATGTCCAGAGTAGTTCATGTAGTACAAAAGTTATAAATAACATAATATATACAAGTTAAACAAAACTTATAGGGCCTATAGCCCATTTTCTCTGTGTTCCACAAATGGTCTGTGATAATGCTGGTGGAAAGTCCCATCAATCTCTACCTGTATCAGCCAGTCATCGCTCTGTCTAAGCGCTGCCTCTTTGGAAAGGAAGTCTGCCCCTGAATTTCACTCCCTGTATATGTGGTGACAGGCAAAAGAGTCAAAAGCAGATATTAGTCTTTGTGCCTCTTCTAAAATATGCCTCAGTGAAAAAGCATTGTAGTGAGATGTATCATTTAACCAATCGCAAACAATTTTGGAGTCACCAAACAATTGAAGATGTCTGCAATGCTTTTCTAATGCAAAATGAATGAGATGTTTAGCAGTGCAAAGTTAAGCAAAATTGTTTGTTCCCCTGCCTAATCTCATTTGTATCTTGAAGCAATGGGTTTCATTTAGATAGAGGATGGCACTGCCACCACATCCCGCCTCTTGTGCAGAACCATCAAAATATGCCCACGGTTTTGTTTTGTCAATGTTTTCTGGTTTAATAATACGGGGAGGGCTATTGGAGTCCTCCTTAGGAAGAAGATCATAATCTGCAATAGTATTAATTAGGATGGCAGGCCAATGGAGTATCTTGTGATTAAAAATAGATTGTTTTCTTACAATCCATAATGACCAACAAATAAGGAGAGACATGTTCCTGGGTTTGCCATTTTGGTTTTATTAAATTAACTTAAGTATACTATATATATATATATATGTAGTGTTGTGTATTAAACTAACTATATGGGTCGACGAAATATTGACCATAGTATGAACCCGCGATACCCAACTCATATGAACCGATGTATATCCATTAAATTCCAACCAGGGACACGCCTCTTGACCTTTTGACTAGTCACGATGCTTGACGCGGAAAACAACAATGTATTACTATGTCTGTGTGAATCCAGTAGTGTCATGACCTTTTTACGATGGGCAGTGAGAGTCGACACTATGCGGATGCGTCAGTGTCACTATGTTTGACGGCGGACAATGGGATGGGTTTGGAAAACAACACAAAATAGATGGGATATCAACAGAGATGAACAATCTAGGGTACGCGATATCAAGAGTGGAAGGACAATGACGTAGGAGGTGGTAGGGTGATGACGAAAGGGGGTGATTAGATCGAACAAAGGCGAAAGGAGGTGAAAATGAAAATAGTGAAGCGTAGGTGTATGGAAGATTGAACAGTGAACAATGCACAATGGTGTTTTGAGTTGAATTGCAAGTGAGAGGAATGTTGGCTCTGATACCACTATAGCACCAAGTTGTTCTTGCACATTTAATATTCAGAAACATTGTGTATTCAAACATATAAATTTTTATTCATATGAAGGATGGTTGTTACAAGGCTATGGTGGTTCTTCTTTATAGGAGTTGACTGACCATGAGCCTAAAAGACACGTCCCTTGGGGAATAATGTCTATTCAAAATGAAATGACTTATCTTAATATAATTTACTAATTTATTAATTAGTTAATATGAATTTATTTATGGTCATTATATATTATTTAATTTATATTTATTGAGTTATGAATTTTGATTCATAAAATATATGCTTACACGTAATACATAAACCATTTAGGCCAGTGCCCGATCCTACCATCATTTCTCTAATTTTGAGCTATCCTCCCCAATTTGTGCCAGATGAATTGAATGAACCAATTTTTTCTAACTAGAGAGATAAAAAAATTATGAGTCACCTTTGATATATAGCTTGGAGAGGTGCCTTTTTCTTGCATTAGTCCAAACTCTAAGGATACAATCTCTTCAAAATTCTTATTGCTCACTTTCATTTATTCCTCATAAAGGTGGAGGATTGTGCCAAAGTCCAACTGGAAGACTCCTCTAAAGCCTTCCATACTAGGGTTATCTTTCAATCCTATATCAAAATTATGCTTGGAAAATCGATCCTATAGGAAGGACCAATGGAGAGGAGAGGAGGAGTGTAGCTGAATAATATAATGTGAGGTTATTATGATATTATGAGTGAGCTACAATCCTCATAAGATCTAGGAATTTGATTCTAACACCTCACAATTTGAGGAGGACCATGGATAGATGAGAATTTTTTCCTTGAAGTTGTTAGGAAAAATGTCTGAGAGGGATTCCAAGTGGGTACTGAATGTTTGGAATATTTTTTGATTACACTATTTCCATGCTATCCATAAAAGAAATCCTTGGAGTAGGGACTAGGATCTAATGAGAATTGGACTTGCAAGGGGTGAAGATCACAAAATGGAGAGGGTGTTGAGAATGTTTGATTGGTATCTATCTTTTTGATAAAAGTGAGCTTTCTGTATCTACCTGAAATCATCACAGAGAGGGAAAATATTGAATTAATATTCATTGGTTTCTTGTTCTTGTTTGTTGTGATAAGGAAATCATAGTGAAGGCCCTTCCAAGCCTCTGGAGTTTAATTTAGTTCATGTCATATTTTTTTATGAGAAAGGAGCTATATAACGCGATTACATAAAGCACTTGTATCTTTCAATGATGAATATTTACCTTGCGGTAATCGAAGACTGTCATTTAATTACGCACCCCCTGGCTTGCTCAACGTTTAACAGATGGTGGGGGGGGGGTCCACAAAAAGTTATTTTTAAAAACCACCAAAGCTATGTGGTGTCCTCTTAAGAATTGCACACCCCACTCTCACTTGATGTTGTGGGGGAGCATCACCTACAAAAATATAAAATTTATATGGTCAATTATCGGATATCATTGAAGTATTTTTTAATAATAAAAAATACCTTTGAAATGTAATTATTTTCCTTGTGCATTAGTCAACACCATTACAATAACTACGTTGTGGTCCTCTTCTGGTTGAGGATCCTCCTGTACGACATTCTCTTCCATTCAAATAATTTTTTTTTATAAGTAGACAATTGTAAATTTATAAGTAAAACAAAGAAGTAGATAGTTTATAAGTACAAAATTACTAAGTAATGATTAATATACAACCCTATTACTGTTGTGAGCCTCATCTTAGGGTTTCACCCCACTGTCATGGTGTTCCTCAGGAGCACCAAAATGTTCTAGCTGGTATGCATTATCAGAGGACTGATGCTCAATAGTGGTGGGACCATATATATTTGTTCTTATACCCTGCTAATTAAAGAAAAGCAACATATTAGTTATATCAAACATGATTGTATTTTATAAATAATGAAAGGTTATTGTGGATTGATTTTTTATTTACCTTCTCCTTCAAACTGCATCTAATTATGGTTTTCCCCATGCTTTTTTGGTGTTCGAATATGTGTTTAAATCCAAAATTGAAGCCAATCTTGAACTCTTCCTTCGTGGATTCAGTTCCAAATATATTGTTCTACATTGCACAATTACCAGAATGTTGGAAGGCAATATAACATATAATATTGTTAAGAAGTTTTGGGTACTTACAGTTCATGCTTGTCGTATCAAATGACCACCCCAGCCTAGTTTCTGTTGCCCATGCTTCTCAAGCCTTGCCTTGGTTGCCTTCGAACTGTAATGGAGCTTATGAAAAAATTCATGTTATATACTACAATTTTATTATAAACTAAAGAAAATTAAACGTTTTGAATTCAAGATGTAATTTGTACCTTGCTTGATCAGGTGGGGTTTTCCATTCTTTTCTCAATACCTTCTCCTTTGCATCCTCGATGAGGCCCTTCCATTCCATACCGGGAATCATGTGAGGGCGCTCATAGCTAGGGTTTTCTACCAATTTTCTTCTATAGTGGTCTCATATTTGTTTTAATTGCTTTTTCGCCTGCGGCGCGATCTTGGTTTGATTAAAGGTATCTACCCTGAATAGATCTTCAAGGTAGTCTGTAAGATCTTTTTTAAGGTTGGAATTTTGGCAATTCCACCTTTTGTGTATGGTGGACACAAAAATTTCTAACGCTTTGTCTTCCATTCTTGTATAAAACAATTTGTTACCTACATGCAAAAATATATGATCATTAGTTTAAAAATAATAATATAGACGACTTATGTTCTAGATATAAAACATGAAACAATTAAAACATAAAAAAATACCATGAAATTTTGGTGTTCTTATTGGAATTTCTTCCCCATTCACTAAAAATGTATTTAATCTTCCTTGTGCTCTTAACATGTGATTCTCCAAGAAATTAACCCATCATGTGATTAGAAATAGGATCACCTCTGTCACCACGTGATTCATAGCTTGACTGTGTGTTTGGCTTGGGGGTGATGTGCTCATTGTTCACAACCAATGGTGTGGACCCAATGTCAACACTAAGAGCATGACCAATCAAAGGTGGAGTAGTGAATAGCTGCCTCGCAGATATATGCTGGGTGCTAGCACTGGCTACATGCTCATGTCATGTCTCGTTAATTCCACTAGTACCAACATGATGTGGATCAATTGATTGTTTCAGGGGAGTAAAGTTCCTTCAAATAACTCTACATAAGAAATAAAATACTTTTTTGATTAAATAATGTATAAGTAAAAAAAAAAATGAACTTTCAGAATTAATCTTATGACATAAAAAAAGGTCATTTAAAATATGGTTATTACCTTGTATGACTGAAGATCTTCTCTCAGTTTCTTGATCTTATCCTCAATCGTAGGATTGCAATCCCTAATAAGAATCAACTCCATAATTTCTTTGTTCGTTTTCTTCACATACTTTTTTATCGTCACCACATGGTTGGGGGATGACCATAACTCTTCCTGATCAAGAACATCGTTGTCATGGTGCTCAGACTAAATATTTCAACAAAAGAAAAGTAATTATTTCGATTATATAAACTAATAATCAAAATTTCACATTAAATGTAAATCAAAATTGTATTTTGTTTACTTCTGATGGTGTAGGTGATTTTCCACGCAGATCAACCTACCACATAATAATATAATTAGAGCAATGAAATATTAAAAAAAATGTTAAAGTATAGGTATCAACATAAGGATTTAATTTAGGGACATACAAATGCATACAAACATAATTAATAAAGCATCTATATGTAAAAGGAATCTACGACATTAGTGAAATCAACTTATTATCTCAGAAGAATTCCTGTAAGAATTGAAGCATCCTGAGTACCTAACAAAATGAAGGATCTTTGAATAAGGTAAAGTTTGAACAAGGTACACATACTTTTCCCTTTTGTCTCTGGAAAATATACAATACATGATGAAGAGATATTGGGCTATGCATAGTTTGTAGATTATTTATTTCATTTGTTCTCTTTTGTTACCATTTTATTCTTTAAGATTTATGAGTCGTCAAAACTCAACATATGTCTTCACTAAAACCTCAATCATTGTTGTTCTCGTGGCATTCTATTTTGCTTGGTGCTTTATTCTACCATTTAAGTACTCAAGTATTAGAAAATAGATCCTAAATTGCCTTGTATCAAAGCATTTATAAGTTCTTCCATTCTTTAAGAAATATATACTAAGCTTAGGGTGAAACTCTCTGCAAAATGGATATAGTCAATCCTTGAAAGACATGGCACATATTAATTGGTGCATTTGGTAAAGGGTATGTTGAGGATACAAGCCTTCAATCAAGTTCTATTGTATATAATAAAAACCAAACAATTACATTAAAATTCTCCATAGTTTGACCAAATTCTAAAGAAACATGAACATATGTATTTATGGGTCTATATAGACTCTCAGACGGGAACACATTATGACTCTACCCTGGGCTAATTATGGTAGAATCACACCCAATCACTGCAAGACCACGACCTAACCGCGATGGCTTGAACTATGTGTTCTTTAAACCCTTTAATTTTGACTGCAAACCAAGTATCCGTTTAGCTTTTTCCATTGCGACTAAAAAACTAATCTCCATTATTCTAAGTATGAAGAATTTTGTTGTTTTTAGTGCTTGATATAGGCACTCTGTATTATACTTGTATTTATTTGTATAAGACTACTTTATTGTCTAAATGCAAGAGTTTGTTCATTTTTTATTTCTTTTTTACATTATAGAGTAATTATAAAACCCAACCAATGAAGCATTATAATATCGATTGTGCATACACCATGTTAAGGAGGATGTGGCCTAGAACCCCACTTATATATTCATGCTTACAACCATTACAAAATAAGGAAAATACATGGCTAATGATCTATAGACAAACTAGGATGCATAACTCCAAAAGATGTAAAAAATATACAATGTTACATAAAGAGCTCACTGTAGGATAGATTTTAGCTAGACATACTTATTTTATGTAAAGCTCAATAAAATTCAATTCATCTCATCTTTGGAGTCTTAAATTACACATATCTTCCCGCTCTTTTCATCTGAAATAATGTACAACAACATCATTGGAAATCAAGCATGTCTTGAACTCACTATAGAATTGTGATCAAGATTACCTAGGCAATACCTTGGCCAAGTAAGTGGGATTACCAATGTTGTTGGACTATCTTTTGTCTGGTTCATTTAAATCGAAGAAGTATCTACAATATGTAATGTATAATATTTAAGATAGTCTTACCCTTGCATATAAATTTGATGTGTCTCATTGCTTGCTAACTTGCCATTAGTTTCACTCAGTTCTATCATTTCCCAAAATAGTCATCTTCATGTTGATCATGTGTCACATACTAACTAATATTGCACAGACCACGCCTTGTGTTGCACCAGCTAGTAAATGCACTCATCACAATTGTTCTCAAAATTCTTTTGACAAAGACCTATGTATGGTATCTGCTGTACCCAATCTTTCATTTTCTTTTATATTTCAAGGAAAATTAAAAATATATATATAAAAGAAGAAAAACAAATTTTTGGGATTAGGAGCCTATTTGAGAAATTTTGTAAGGGTTACTATTACTTTTTTTAAAAAGGGGTTTTGAGAAAGAAATTTTCTCTAAAGCCATGTATGAGCCTAACCTTTTAGGGTAGATTGCTAAGGAAGGTGGATCAAAGGCTTTGATTTTCTGAAGTGACCAGTACAACATTAGAAAAGTGGATCCACGCACAATTAAAATAAAAGGGTTAACAAGTGTGTGGATTTGTAGAGGATCCACATGCATCCAAACAATGCAAATAATACAACTTCACAAAAGTGGGTCCATGCACAATCAAAATCAAAAGGTTAACAAGTGTGTGGCTTTGTATCGGATCCATGTGCATCCAAACAGTGCAAACATCGTAGTGGAGTTCCAATGATATAACATGCTCAAAGGATAAAGCTAGAGGGATCCCTAAAAAGTCGATCGACAAAATAACTGATATCATGATCAATGGTGGAGGTTTTTTATTTTTTGGGGGGGGTCCCAAACACTTTCCACAAAGCAGGAGGAGGACCCCCTAGAAGTTTTAAATGGGTTTGGAAAAACCATTGATGATGAAGGATTGTACGTGATGCTACTTGAAATATTTACATTTATTTTATGCCAATAGAGATTAGACCCATGGTATACTTGGATTTTGATAAGGTAATAACTTGGTGCAGCAATATTGAACAAGTTCATAATCTGTGAAAGAAGTCTCTTTGGACAACAAGAGGAAAAAACTTCTAAATTGTACAATTTAGACTCCATGGCAGAAAATTCTTATCATTTTTAAGTATTTGTAGCCAAGTTTTTGGATCTTCAAGCGATAGGGTTTGGATCTCCAAGTGGCCAGGAGTTTGGATCTTTAAGCGGCAGGGTTTGGATCTCTAGGTATTAAGCTGCAGGATCTCAATCAACTGGCACAATATATGTATATTGAAGGGTATATGCAAGAACTCCTAATGGAATTATGTAAATTGGTGAACCTTAAACTGTACTTGTCAATAAATCTCAAGTTGTCAGATCTGCTACCTTCATATTTTATATCTTCAAGCGATAGGGTTTGGATCTCCAAGTGGCCAGGAGTTTGGATCTTCAAGCGGCAGGGTTTGGATCTCTAGGTATTACGCTGCAAGATCTCAATAAACTGGCACAATATATGTATATTAAAGGGTATCTGCAAGAAATCCTAATGGAATTATGTAAATTGGTGAAACTTAAACTGTACTTGTCAATAAATCTCAAGTCGTCAGATCTGCTACCTTCGTATTTTATAACTTAGCTGTTGTCAGCAGGAGATCTAGATTCTAGCGAATGGGTGCTAATTGGGCGGGAACTTAGTGAAGAAATGTTGGTACTAACACTTGGTGTGATCGATGAAAACAATTTAAATATATGAATAACTGATATATATACATACATATATATATATAATATATATATATATATATATATTATATATATATATAATTCATATATAAATACTAACTATCTTGCACATATAATTATAGGTCCTTAACAAGGTGATGCATATATATATATATATTTTTTGTGTAATATATTTGGCTGTCCAAGGCCCTATCCATCAACCATATATGCTAGAAGCATCAATTACAACCATTAACATTTCCTTCGTTTAGAAAGTCATCATCAAGGTCATGAGACCCATATTTGTTGTGGAAGATCTTGCAACTGTTTACATATTATATTCATATAAATAAATATCTTTATATGTCATAACACCTATGAGTGTCTCTTGGTTTCAAGAATAATATGGTATTCTCTACTAAACAAGGCCAACCACATGAGGGTGGAAGCTCATATGGCCCATCACCCCTCTACCCCCCGCACCCGCATCAATCTCAATATTCCCAACACCCAATTCATCTACTATAAATTTTTGAAAGCAACATAATAAGAATCAACCATATATATAAATTACTAAGAAAAAATATTTAGGCTAAATGAAACAGAACAAATCTACGACTGAAAACATATAAATGATTACCTCATACATTACAACATTTTGATATCATTAATCTTCTTCTTCATCCATCAGATCAACATTTATGTCATCCATTTCAAAAATGGCATTGAAACGATCAATAATTTCAACATCATCATCAATGTCATCATTTCCAATAATTATATCATCATCCATATCATCATGATGAAAATTATCTCCTACATTTGATTCAACTTCTTCAAGTTATTCATATGACAATACATCATCAATATCATATTCATCAAGAATATTGTCTTGAACATCTCCTTGAACTTATTCAACATCTTCGTGATCTGACATATGATCATAAACTAACTGCTCCTCCACACCATGATCCTCTATGATGCAGGAGCATCTGACACTCTTCATTAAAGGAGGAATCCAAAGCGGAGCAAGGAGGACGACGTGGACCATCGGAGCAAACCAGGGAAATTTTGTTTAAAACAGAGTAAATGATGGAATGGATAAAAGTCTCGAGAAGACTTGATTTAATGTAATATGCCATATATATCCATATAGTGCGTTGTAGAGATAATTAGGGGGTTTGTTGAGTGTGGGAGGAAATCGTGCATCTTAAATGATCCACGACTGTTGTAATCCCTTATAAAAAAAGAGAAGTTTGTATGTGTGAGATAGATATAAAGTGTGAAAATTAGAATTTGTGTAAGCCAAGTGAGCAAAATGTAATCGATAGGGAACTTGTTCCTAAGGCTGAAATGCCTTAGAATGTAACTATGTTGTGTATAATATAAAGTGTGTGTTTTAGTGTTGAATTGTGCGTCTGTGTGTATATTTCATATATAGTCTAAATGTTTCGAGTTACAGGTTTGATCGACCATTGATCACTACGAGGATCGATGGCGATCCATTGATTAATGAAATAGTTTTATATATGAGTGTTCTGTGTGAAGACAAAATATGGCAGAGGAACTGGGTTTAGCGTAAATCCATCAATATGCAGAGGATCAACGGTGTAGGCAAAAAAGAATGGGAACCGTCAGACCGGTTAGATCGACGGATAGTAATGGTGGAACCTGAAGGAACCATCAGAACTGTCCGATGGAAGAGATCGACGATCATCGCATGTGGAAGAGTGCGGAAGTTAATTCGCGAGGGAAGCAATTTTGCACCAGGAGATGGTTTTTCGGTTAAGAATAAATGGTAAGTGGTATTGAAGGGTGAGCACCCGATTCCACTTAGTGGTTGACATGTAGCAGCAAGGAGGAGAGAGGAAACCGCTTTTCAGGCAGTTAATCCTTGTGCACGTTGCTCATCTGAAATTGTTGTGGATCATTGGATCAAGTGAGGGTTGGATCTACAGTGCAAGGTCAACGATTAGTTTCATTGATTGGATGTAACGACAACCGTCAGATCGATCTCTAGATCCACGGTTGTGATTTATTCGCAAAGGTGAAGTGCTGGCGGACAACGCCATGGAATACCAATTTAGCGATGCGCCAATAGCCGTTGGATCGTGGAAATAAATGGACGATGGATATGGACTTGGAGTGCGGACCCGATGAAGTTAAATATGTGGGTGGATAATTTTTAAGTCCAACTTATCTGTTCGGTCGGGTTTTTGCCGTGTAATTCCTGTGTATTGCGTTAAAGTGATGTGTTCCCGATTTTTAAAGAAAAATCCGAATAAGTGTATGGTCTCGGTTTTAAGGCCAAGGTGCTATTTAAACACTTCCGATAGGTTTGTGGGCTATAACCCACATGCCTCATGATCAAATTTTATAAAGAAAGGGGAAATTGGCCTTACCCCAAAAACTCCTTTCATCGTTTGGTATCAGAGTAGGGAAAGTTTTCCTGCAAGAAGGAAGAAGGGAAAAGAGGTATAGTTGATAAAGCTAAAGATTTATGGTCTTACTGTCGTGCAGAGAATGGCAACAGAAGGGGAGAAGATTGCAGCAGCCTAGAGCATGGAGTGCTCAAGTGGTTCCAAAGAAGAGAGAACCAGAAGGATGCCAAAAGACTAAAGCTCACAGGAGGAAACTTGGTGACGTATCATGTAGCAAGGGAAGACTATTACTGCAGAGGTTGGTTGCAGCTCATAGAAGATCATGAAGGCAGTTCCACTGAAAAGTGGGCAGAATTGCTAAGGACAAGGAGAAGTATATGTAGGTTTTAACCCCGTACAGAAATTACCTGCATACGAATTCTAAATCATAAGAAAAATAAAAATGCGAGAGCATAACACATAAAACCCGTATACACAAAGATTTCCCACTGGATCCCAAAACCAGGAATACCAGCTTGATTTTTCATTATGTTCCTTTCAATGTTACAATACATATTTATACATGCCGAAGCATCCAATACCATGGACCAAAAAACCATCGCGTCCAACTGAAAACCATCGCGTCCAAAAAAAATGTGCGAAAATCATGCACAAAACCATAGGTGGGTCCGCCCAACCTAACATAGGGTCCAAAACCAAAATTTTCCGGGCGCTGCCCCAGACCCCATAAAGTGGGGTTATGGGTACCCCTCAAACCCCCTGTTAACTATGTGGAAAGAATATAACACAACCCAACAATCTCCCACTTGTTGTTTTCTTTCTAGAGGGGGCCACAGGAGAGCTCAGTCATTTTTCCAGCCCTGAAACACCCATTGTTTCTCTACACCAAGAGAACTTCTCAGAGCTAACAGATTTTGTCAATGCATCTGCAGTATTCTTCAAAGTGTCCACCTTTACCAGCAACCCCTTTTTGTATTCTATCATATCCCTCACAAAGTGATACTGAACATCAATGTGCTTTGTCTTTGAATGATAAGCACGGTTCTTAGCCAAGAAATTGCACTTTGGCTGTCATAGTCTATCCTTATAGCTCCCTGTACTAACCCCATACTTGAACACAATCTCTGCAACGGCTGCCATGTATTCTGCCTCTGTAGTTGATAGTGCCACTACAGATTGTTTCTTACTCATCCGACTGACTGCACCTCCAAATAGGTTAAACATATACCCACTTGTAGATCTTCTCTGATCCAGATCTCCAGCCCAGTCTGCATAAAAAAAGCCACGAATATCCAACAGTCTGTCCAATCTTGGTCTTCCTTGGTAGCACAAACCATAATCACTAGTGCCATGCAAATACCTGAAAACCCACTTCACTGTTGTCTAGTGCTCCTTCTCTGGTTTTGACATAAACCTGCTCAATACTCCCACTGCATGTGCAATGTCTGGTCTAGTACAACTACACTTGCATATGGAACACGGGACATGTCCTCTTCCTCTTCTTGTGTCTTGGGACACTGTTCAGCAGATAACCTCACACCTACAGGAATAGGGACCTTCATCGATTTACTATCCTGCATATTAAACCTCTGCAGTATTGTCTCGACATATTTCCTCTAGTTTAACCAGAGCTTCCTCTTTGCCCGATCTCTTTTACTTTCCATTACCAAAATATAATTTGCATCACCGAGATCTTTCATGTCAAATTTGGAGGACAATTGGGTCTTCAAATCCTGGATAATTTCTTTGTCATTTCCAACTAGCAACATATCATCCACATACAAGACAAGATAAATAACATGGTCACCAATTAATTTAAAATACACACAGTGGTCTACTTTGCTTTCTGGTTGAAGCCAAGGTCCCCGTATAAATGTATCAAATTTCCTGTTCCACATCCTTTGGTGACTGTTTTAACCATTACAAAGACTTCTTTTAATTGGGCGTACCAATTCTTTCTTACCCTTCACCACAAGCCTTCAGGTTGCTTCATGTAGATTTCCTCTTCCAAATCCCCGTGAAGAAATGCTGTCTTCAAATCCATCTGTTCTACCTCAAAATCAAAAGCAGCAGCAACAGATAAAAGTAATCTAATAGAAGTTACCTTGGCAACAGGAGAAAATATCACCAAAATCAATTCCCGGCACCTGGGAATAACCTTTTGCTACCAACCGAGCTTTGTATTTCTCCACCTTCCCTTCTGCATTTGTCTTCTTCTTGAACACCCATTTGCTGCCAATGGGTTTCCTTCCAGCTGGCAACTCCACCAGATCCCAAGCCTCATTTTTGTGCAAAGATGCCATTTCATCAACCATGGCCTCTTTCCAGAGTTTTCCATCCTCTGAATCCACTGCTTCCTTCACAGTTCTGGGATCATCATCAGTAACAGACAAAGCAATTTGAACAGAAAGCAGATGGACTATACCTTTCTGGCTGCCTTCTTTCTCGGGCTGATCTTCTCACAGCCGGAGTTTGTGGCTCTTCATCTTCTGATTCCTCCTCTGCTGTAGAGTCTGACTCTTCCTCCTTAAGCTCAAACTCCATCTTCTCAGGTTCCTTTAGTTGGACTTCATGTTTAATAACATCTTTTACCTCTCTAAACACCACATCTCGGCTGTACACAACCTTCCGTGTGACTAGGTTCCAAATCTTATAACCCTTTAAACCATCCTTATCCCAATAAAGATGCACTTTTCAGATTTACTATCCAACTTGGTTTGTTTCTCCTTTGGAACATGTACATATGCATCACATCCAAATACCCTCAGATGTGAAAGAGAGGGTTTCTTACCAGTCCATACTTCTTGTGGAGTCTTATCCTACAACGCTGATGAAGGTGACCTGTTGACCAAGTAACATGCAGTATCCACCGCCTCTGCCCAGAATTCCTGTCCTAACCCGACACCACTGAGCATGCTTCTTGCCCTTTCCATCAACGTTTTGTTCATTCTTTCTACGAATCCATTTTGCTGAGGTGTATATGGAGTAGTATTCTGCCGTGCTATACCACACTTCTTACAGAATTCTTCAAATTCCTTGCTGCAAAATTCTCCACCATCATCTGTCCTCAGCACCTTTATCTTCTTCTTTGTCTGATTTTCCACCAGAGCCTTAAATTCTTTAAACTTATCAAAGGCTTCAGATTTCTTCTTAAGGAAATATATCCATGTATTCCTTGAGAAGTCATCTACAAATGATACATAGTACATAGACT
>APFE031597086.1:5764-53546 GCA_000404065.3 Pinus taeda
ATCACCAAAGTATTATGGTCCATACAAGGTGTTGCAAAAGATTGGTACTATGGCATACAAATTAGAGCTTCCTGCAGCTTCTCGATTGCACCCAGTTTTCCATGTTTTATGTTTAAAGAAGGTTATAGGCGATAAGCTCTCAGTTCAAACAATATTGCCAAAACTTGATGAGGAAGGAAAAATTATATTGGAACCAGAAGCAATCATAGAAACAAGAACTCGACAGCTACGCAATCGATCAATTTCAGAGTATCTTATCAAGTGGAAGAACTTATCTGCTGAAGATTCCACATGGGAGGATGAGAATTTTATACCGAAGCATCCAGAACTACTCAAGTGTTGAGGACAACACTTTTTTGAAGGAGAGGGGCATGTTGGGTCCCTATAATACTAGTGATTACCTCATTACTATTGTAGTTGTACCCCTTATTAATATTGTTGTGCCCCTATTGTCCCCATATTGTTATTACTGGGCCTAATAGAATCCCTCTATTGTTATTTTTGTGGCTTTATATTATTATTGTTAGGCCGGCTGGGTGATATTGTGACTCCTTAGACTCCTATATATAGAAAGGAGGTTTTATCATTTGAATGATCCAAGAATTGTTCATTTATGTAATGTAAAGGAGGTTGCCCCCTCGAAGAGGCTAAATTCTAAGGCGTTGATCTATCTTTTCTAGCTTTTCTTGCGCTGGTTTCATAGCACTTTACATGTAATGATTAGCTTATGTGCTGAGTATGGGTGTGCCTCCCTCAACAAATATATCATGATGTAAATGTATTATAACAGATGAAGATCTCTCCAGTTGTTCTTGATCTCGACTTGTCGCAAGGAAAAGCACTTCAGTCATCAACTATCATTCCTGAATTTTCACTTTAGGGGGAAATATATTATAGTCCATTTTGTCACATCTAGTCAATAGACCTTCAACTAGATCAATCAACATCCTTTGACTTCATTCTAATCATTCTTGCACAAATCCATAAGCATGACTCATTCTAATCCTTGAGTTTATGCCTGAAAGCACCTTGTTTTAGTAATTTTAAGGACCAACACTCCCCGACCTCCTACTAGCAATGATGACTACCAAGTTTCTCCACTATGGCCTACATTGATCACCTACAGGTTTCTCCATTATGCACCTATGTTGGTTCTAGAACTTCAGGAAACAAAGAGATAATCTCGAAGCATCTTCTTCTAGAAGCTTCCAGGATTTGTCGTAACCATTTACCTCAGATAAAAGTCTTGAATCCTATCCTATCCTACCTTTTATTTTTCATCCCTTGAGCTCATCCTCCCATCAGGAGTGGATCTCAAGACCTAATTCGTAAAATGATAATAATCCATGAACTACCTCCTTCACTTATATATTTACTGCCATCCATGGGAAACAAGTTGGATTTTGGAGAGTGATTCTACCCTTATGTTGCTGATGTGAGAGATATATTTCCATGTATTAGGGTGATTAGAGGTGCACTTTTTGACAAGGAAAGGACAAGTCAATTTGGAGGAGCTCTTTTATAGGATCAACATGTATTTTTGGTTGTAACTCACTCCATTACTATTAATGTAAAGGGTTTTTTTTTTCCTATATATGATGTTATGGTTTCATATATTTCAATACCATGTTGATATATTCAATAAAGTTATTAGGTGATGCTACATAGATTTCATGGATCATTGGCTTGTGTATCTCCCTGTGTAGGTTCTAATAATAGTGATCAGAGCTAGGATTGGAGCATTCAAGCCAAGGAAGGAGTGAAGCGTACAATAGATTCCAGGTAGGTTTCGTCCCATTAACTATTTAATTTAGGGACAATTTTAATCCCTTTATCTTTCTATTGTTCTAGGTGATCCCACCAGGCCTAGGGAAGATACTTCTGTCTGCGGTCATAAATTTTACATAACAAATTGGTGACCATACTAGGGAGGGGTGTATTCCCATGGTGGTTTATTTTTCCATTGTGCTTGTCTTACCTCTTTTCCGGGCCTTTACTTTCTTATTCAATAAAGAAAAGACCCGGGAAGACCTTTGATTGAGTCTCAATTTCAATCCTTGTGTCTCAACTTTGCATTCCTATGCCAACATACCCTCTAGTCTTCTGACAGAGCTTTGCACCTCAGCTGACCCTTATTTGTGCCTACATTGTGTAGTAATGGTGCCTTCTTTTCACCTACATTGGCCCCTATTCATGCACAAGTTTGTATTTTCCTTGTTTTTCTCTCTGGCCAGCTTAATTCCACCTGCCCTTCCTTGAGTCTTTGAGTGTCTTGTGGTCCCTCTGAAGCCTCCATTTTGTTTTCTTTTGTTTTAATACCTTTGGTGAGGATTTTTTTAAATATTTTCCGCTGTTATTATCATTAGGTTGTTTACAAACTGTTTTTGTTTGATTATTGAGTGTTTAGAAGAATTGGTGTTCTAGTGATCATTTTGAAAAACTTGTTTGAGTTAGTGATTAGAATTTGCATCTTAGTTTTCTTCATTTTGAAAATTAAGTAACTTGAAAAAAAATCGTTACATTTCCATTTAGGTTTTTGTGTGTACATTGAAATTGGAACAGTTGCATTGAAAATGGAATTAAATTTTGCATATTGTTTGCTGCATATTCTTTGTCTCTTCTCTTCCTTAGATATATTTTCATTGAATGAGAAAAATTCCATTTCCTCATGTTAGTTTTCATTTCAAGATATTTAGGTGACATTTGTGGTGAGCCCCAAAACTGAAACTTAATCGAAAATAAACAATAAAATTTATTGAAACAACCTAAAGAGAATTTGTAACATTAACACAAAAATTTAGAGATCTCGGCTAGAGACGTGTTCCGATGTCATTAAACGTAGGAGCTGTTGTTGTTTCCCAACGTTGTACCTCAGGAGTGAGATCCCATTCCACGTACGTGAGTGTATAGGATTATTATCCACATACCTTTGGGTATATTAGACGATGCTCTACACACACAAAGTATATGGGAACACTCTCATCGAACGGTTAAGAATTAGATAGCACTACTATGGATTACACTTCCATGTACTATCGAGTATATTTTGGAAGTCCCCTACAGGTTTCTATCCTCTCCATAGGTAACTGGGTTAGCTGACTTGTATATCGTGATAAACCAAATACAACATTTGGAGAGATTTCCTACACGTACATTAGGTCCTTGGTTTGCCAAGGTGTATGTTGTAGTTCACGATTGCTTGGTAATCCTTTATGCCTAGACTACCATCTTTTTGATTTATTTTTGTGTTAATTTCTAAAAAAAATTATCCAACATGGAAGAAAAAAATCGTCTACTTCGTCATTTGCATAGAATCCAAAATAAGCCTCCTCTTCCACCAGAGGCTAGTCTTAACCGTCGTTAGAAGCATAAGAATGCAAGATATCGAATCAGGAAATTCAGGAACTACTTCTGGCCCTCCTCCTAAATCTGTTCAACCAGAATCATCTTTCCCTTTGAGTACTGAGCCTGAGATTACCTATACTCTTGCTGGTGAATCTAACACAATCGAAACAAAAGCCCTTGAAACTTTATTGCCTGAGGTCATTGAGCTTGACTTTCTTGATTCAAATACTTTACTTCTTGAGGTTGGTTAACCCAAGGAACCTCATCCATCTTCACCTATTACTTCAGATCCTTCCCCTTCTCTTCCTTTCTCTCATACATAAGCTCCAACGATATATATTGGACCCAACAATGAACCTCTTCCATACATACTTGTGAGTATTGAAGAGATCCACCAAGATGAGCTTCATCCCTCTACTCCTATTCATTGGAGTGGAATCCATTTTTATTAGACTAATCCTCTTCTTCTTCTTCAAACTCCAATGCAAGCTCCTTTACCTAATTCTTTGAACTCACCTGTAGTTCCTCATGGCAATATTCATTATGATAGTTAACCATGACTGGATCTAATTTTATCTCCTAACTCATGTCCACCACTATGGTTGAGACATAAAATGTTGCTTCATCATCTATGTTTTCAACATCACCAGTGACACCTCTATATGGTGGCCCGTCCATCCTACCTAGTTATCAGTGTTTATCTGTTACCTTCTCTGGTGAAACTTCTAGTCCTTGGACCTCTCCCATGTCATCCATTCTAGGAATTCCATTTGTTACTTCTCTTATGAATGCTATAAAACGTTCTCCTTCTCCTCTTCCTAAACCTGCAATTGAACAACAGGCTTGCCCTTATGTTAGTGGGCATGGTTATGTTCAACAACCTAAATCTCCTTATGTTGGGGTTCTCCATCTAGATTGCAGTTTCCTCCATCATCCCCTCTACTTATAGAAGGGGGAAACCTATTGTTAGTATACCTCAAGTTGGTAATCAACCTTATTATAATCCTTCTTATCCTAGGATGGTTGCCAGTGTTTGGAAACCTACTTTTCTCGTCCAACCTGGTTCATTTTGGGACTGATTGTTCAATCCCGAACTAGTGTTATCTTCATCTCAAATTCCTACCCATCCATCTGTACCTCAACAAGTTCAAATACATGTAATTCAACCTTTATAGGATTCCATTGCATCTCAACCTATTCCATCAGTATCTGGTACCCCTCAGGTTCCACTTACCCAACCTTTACAAGGCACCTTACAATATCAACCACTTGGGGAAGGTATGCCTCAAATTCTGATAGGATAAAATATGTATACTAAGGCACAACCCCAATTGAACCAACCTTATGCTGGGATGATGTAAAATATTGTAGGGAAACAACATAAACCTTATCAGTGTGTTCCTCAAGTGCATTTTCAAGGTCAACATATCCCAACCCAACCATTCTAGCCTTTGCAGGTTTATCCTTGAGTTGGTCAACAAGGTTATGGATATGCTACTTACCAAAATCCTCCTTATTTTGATGCCTAGGTTCCACTCTATCATAACCCTCCTTATCTATAAACGGAAGTACCTATTGCTCAAGGTATTCCTTCTTATCCACACTATCCTCCAATGGATTTTAACTGGAAGTTACCTTTTGTGGGGACTTTAAAACTACCATATTTGACTCAGCCTACCAATGATACCATCACTCATTCACCTTGGTGGACAATAATTCCCACCAAATTTCCATGCGATATACCAAAATTCAATGGGAATCCTAGAGAAGGCCCATCAACCCATTGCATGACATATCATCTATGGTGTTCTTTTAACTCCCTTAACGATGATTCTATACGATTACATCTTTTCCAATGTACTCTTATAGGTACCATAGTTAAATGGTACAATTAGTTACCTAGAGATTCATTTTGATGATTTCAATTCCTTGGATACCTCCTTCCTTATGCATTTCTAGTTACCCATCTGGTATGAAACAAGAACAAAACTTATGATCAACTTAAACAAACTAAAGCCACTCACATTTCAAATCACATTCATGAGTGACGACCTATTGTCGGTTGGTTAAGACTTATGTTCCGATCAATTGCTAGTGGAAATGTTCATTAAATCCATGTTTCCATATATCACAGAGGATGTAGCTAAAGTTGAAGTCATGACTAAAGAGCAAGTAATTTCTCATGCTCAGTATTTGTGCCCCATCTATACCCAATATGGAATTCTCTATGAAAATATACCATATGCTTTGAGAACTTCCAACATTGTTCCTTCCACTCCAGGTAATTGGTTCTACCAGTTTGTAGACAGTGAACAAACCATCTAGTGCTACTCTTAATGGTTCTACCCAAAACTCTTCATCCAATCCTCTTTTGGCTTCTTCTTTTGAGATAAATGTCATTTCATATGATAAAGGAAAATCTCAACAAAAACCATGAATCAAGAAAAAAGGAAAAGGTAAAAAGGAGAAAGATTCTTCACCATAGGATAAAAAGACAAATTAGTCCTCAGATGAGAAATGAAAGCCTCAGTACCCATGTTTGATTTGCAACGAGGAGCACTTTACTCACGAATTCCCTCACCATGTAGAAGTGAATCAATTTCTGACTTCTTCAACTTCTCTCGCTGTGTTGACCAACCCATTTCCCAATCAGGAGATCCATATGGTTACCTGGGACCCATCTTCATTTAAGACAGTTTTAATTCTTTCTTCCATGAAGCATAAATATGATGTTATGGTGGCTAATTCAAACAAAGGCTATGGTATTACAAATCCCTCTAATGGTCAGGCTACTGTTCAACCTGCTAGTTTGGCATCACCTCCATCCAATCCTTCTCCACTCATGATTCCTATGGAGTTATTCGTTAATCATTCAAAGGGCGTTATTCATAAGTCTTCTTTGAACCCTCATGCTAGGGCTACTCAAAATTATAACGTATTTGAGGAATTGGACCAGTCTTAATCAATATGTCAACCCTCGAGGTGTTGCAAAACTTCCCCACCCAGAAAAATGATTTTCTTTCAACTATCAGATGTGTGGATCCTTCAGATTCCAACCTAGTTATTTTTAGTCATGAAAACTATACCCCTTTCCTTCCATCTCAGTTGGCCTTTATCATTCAAGTCGTTATCCATGGTAAGAACATTCATCGTTCTATTGTGGAAGAAGGAGCCTCGACTTGTGTCATGTCTATGTATTGCTGGAAAGTGATTGGGTCGCCTCAAGTGAGTTAGTAACCTACCACATTAAAGGCTTTTGATGGGAAAACATATAAGCCTTGTGGTAATATGAATTCCTTACAAGTAGAATTAGGGGGGAAAATTGTATCCATAGAAGTGGAAGTTATTTATGAACCTCTTGATTATAATATTCTATTGGGTCGTACATGGGTTTTACGCCATCGCCACATTCATTTCGACTTATTTCCATATAATCTCCTTTCCTCGTAAGGATGAGATTGTGGAAATTGACCTACTCACCTTTTTTGCCTTTGATTCTCATGTTACTAGAAGTGTCCCGCTTATAGGGTAAACTCTACATTCTTATCATCATGTTAGGGTTGGAATGTTGAAGGATTCCTCACTCATGGGAACCTTTTCGCTTCCTCCTCCTCCTCTTCCTGAAAACTCATCTTTGGCTTCTTATATCAATATGATATCATATCCTACTTTCCAGATCGATCCATGGATTGTGTGAGATGAAACTGGCATCCATGGTTTTTAAGACCGAATGTTTCTTAGCCCTATAGAACTCGATTACGAAACTATCTATTTGTTTTGCACAAATCATACCTTCTATTCGATCAATTGGGTTGATCGATCATTATATTATGGCATGTATTTTGATCCATTCTCTCGTGTATTCTATTGATGAGAGCATCATGGAGATCATGATTCTAGACGATGCACCATGGGATGATCATCACCATCATTCCTCCTTACCAAATTCCATTGAGGATAATCTAAGTGATGTGTATCTACCCAATGTCGTCAAATATTTTATGAGTTTTGTGTCTATCTACAAAGTCAATTTTGAGAAGAATCTCTTGAATATCGAAGACATGATACCTCTTGATATCTCTATTAAACAAAGTATTGTCCAAAATCTACACATTGGTGCGTCTTTCTCTCCGTTTGAGATTGAGACATATAAAACCCTATTTCAGGAGTTTCATCATGTCTTTTCTTGGACCTATGAGAAAATACCCAGTATCATCCCAAATATAATAGTGCATGAAATTAAAATGTATCTTGATGCTAAACCAATTCAGCAACACCTCTGTTCGGTCCATACAAAGAAGGTTGTTGCGATAAAGAGTAAAGTTGAAAAACTCCTTCATGTTGGTCTCATCGACCTTTTTCCTCTCATTGATTGTGTGTCGAATATTGTCCCTGTCATGAAGAAACATGGGACAAACCATGTATACGTCGATTATGAGGATATGAATCGTGCTTTCCTATATGACAATTACCTTACGTAGTTCATCAACCATATTATTGATGATTGCACCGGTTATGAGATCTATTCGTTCATGGATGGTATCTTCGAATATAATCAAATCAACATTCTCCTAGTGGAGCAACCTAAGAATGTATTTATTTTTCCCTAGGGTACATTTTCCTATCATAAACTCCCATTTGGTGTAAAGAATGTTGGGGCCATGTTTCAATGAGTAATGGATTACACTTTTCATGATATTAAAAATTTCGTGTAACCTTCTTTGGACGATCTCTTTTCTCATTCTACGTATCAGGTTGATCACATGATACACCTTAGGGCCATTTTCTTATGGTGTAGACACTACAATATTCAACTGAATCCACACAAATGTGTGATTTGTGTTAGCTCTAGTCGGTTTCTTGGTTTTGTTATTTAAAAACACATAATTTGTATCGATCCTCTGAAAGTACAGGTGATCATCGACTTGCCTGCATTTTCTTCACACGTTCAACTTGAACAACTTCAAGGGAAAGCTAACTTCCTATGACAATTCATCACAAATTACACTGAGTTGACCAAAGGATTCCCTTTCCTTCTTAAGAAAGAAGTTCCCTTCCATTGGGATAACGTAGCTCAAAAAATGTTTGATGCCCTGAAAGATGTTCTGGTGCAGGCATCTTTATTATATCCCTTGATTACTAGTGTGACTATTTCCTGTATCTTGCTGCCTCCATTTCTACTATATAAATGGTATTGGTCTAAGAAGATGAAGTATGGACAAAACAACCCATATATTATCTGAGTCATAATCTTAATGATACTGAGATCAGGTATACCCACATAGAAAATTTGGCTTTGTCGACTGTTCAATCCATCCAAAAGTTCCACCATTACATCTTGCTCTGGAAAACTACGGTTGTTTCAGATTCCAACCCTATGACATACATTTTGTCACATCAATTGCTCGGGGGTAAATACTTTAAATGGATCATCATCATGTAAGAGTTTGACCTAGAATTTATTAAATCCAATTCATAGAAATCCTTTGTTTTTGTTGAGCTTATTTGCGACCTTCCTTCCCCTGATTTCAAATCGACATATAACGATTCTATCCATGGTGAGTCATTGTTTTTTATTTCATAATATGACCTGTGGTATGGAGACATTCTGATTTATCTCCAGACCTAGAATTTTTGGTCTGATACCTCTTGCTCTAAGCAGAGACTCATTCAATACCAAGCCAAGAATTAGATCATCATTGGTGACACCCTTTATTGACCTAGTAATGATACAATTTTACAAAGGTCCCTCATGCATGAGGAGGCTGAGAAATGTTAATTTTTCTGATTGTTCTATGTTGTATAAGTTACTTTAGCCCAATTTATCTTTTCATTAACAATGCATCCAATTATTAGTAGTATAATCAATCATACACGTAACTGAAGAACGAACAATATATGTAGTGATAAATAAGACAAAAAAACAACCATACGAGATATTATATTGGTCCAAGACCGCGGAAAAACCCCACAAGGGGTAACCCTTTAAAATCTTCTTCTTAAGTAGATCGTCATAAAAATATTTCAGCCGAGGTTAAAATTAACCCAATACATATGATTGCAGTGGATAATTAAAAATCAGATCTACATATCTCTGTAACAGTAGAGAAAACCTAGATATACCAGATCACTAAAGTCCACTAATTCCAAGATGTCAAACTCTAGATCTGAACTTTGGTTTCCCTCATCAAAGCTATCTATGCACAACTGAAGTTCCTTGGTCACTCTCTCGGACATTGTATGTGGGTGACTTTGACTACACATTAACTCTCAGGAAGTATTTATGTGTTCGAATGAGGTGAAATTCACCTAAAGCCGAGGGTCACTCCCTTACAGTTGTTGTGCGAGAAACCGAGATGTCCTGGATGCTCTCAGGACTACTCATTACGAGTGTCCGGGGACTTGAACCTTCCAATTTGCTTCTGAACCTAGAGTCGCTCTCACAAGACTGTCTCCCAGTTATTAGAGAGCCTTAGCCACTCCCTTTCCCACTATGTGCCAGTGACTAGGGACCAAAATTCCTTGTTCTGTGCCAGTGACCGAGATCCAGAAAACCCTAACTCAGAGCAAAACTTTCGCCTGTGATTTCAGACCCTGTGCAAACTCCTTCTGTCGAACCTCTGCGAGCCAAGGCAAAATAGAAGAATATAAAGATGAATTGACCAATGTGTTAAAATGAAATTTAGGTCACTTCTATTTATAGACTTTCTTGAGGGTTAAATTAGGGTTAATATTGACCCAAGAAGTTACCCATGTTGTTAGGGTCGACCCATTCCATAATGTATGAATGAATAAAATAATTCAAAACTTAACTTCCTCTTAACCAAATTAGATGATATTGTTTAGGTCAATTTTGGTCATTAAGCATCATCTTGGTCATCTGAATTTTCCAATGTGGAATTTGACCCTAATTGCAAAAATTAACACTCCCTCTCAACTAGGAAGAATTTCACCTGCCAATATCTATCAATTGATCTTGACATCAACCTGTCAAGTTGTTGCAATGCTTTGTTTGTCTCTGCTTAACTCTATCTGTTGAAAATTTCCCAGATCTAGAAGAATGATTGAGGAACAATATCTTCCACCCATATCTAGCAATAGGATAATTCATCATATAATGGAGTAAACCCTTGAACCAAGAGTCTCATCGGGGAGCTTTACCCTCAACATGGAATCCTATTGTCGTTTGATCTTCCCAACAATGACTCTTAGTATCCATGTGGTAGAACACCTGTATCATAATCGACTTGGGTTGTACACCCCTAAGTATGCTCTAAACTCGTTGGCCAAATGAAGAGCGGTATTCCCAACAAGCGTGACTTGTGGGTATGATGCCAAATGGGGTATACTCTGTGAAGAATAGAGAGTGAAGTAAAAGCCCTAGCCCTATGGGTAACATATAGGGGTGACACCCTATCGTCCATAGTTCCCTCAACTCTAGGAGCCCTCTATCTCGATTCCTCACCCTAGGAGCTCAAAAAGGGTAGGAAGAGTTGGCTCAATGTCCTCGATCAATGCGACCCCTCATCCAAGGGGCTACATCCATCAGTGCAAGTTGCTCTCTGAAAACTAAGAACTTTCTCTTTGGTAATGCCTTTGTGAGAATATATGCAATCTGATCGTCTATCAATATGTGATGGAGCTTGACAGATCCTCTCTGCACCATGTCTCGAATAAAGTGGTATTGAATTTTAATATTCTTGGACTTGTCATAGAACACATGATTCTTTGCCAAATGGATTCCACACTTTTTGTGACAGTATATCATTGTAGTGTCTAATACCTACTCAAATAGCTCTCTAAAGAGATTTCTCAACCAAACTACTTCGCAGCTAGCCATGCTAGCAGAAATGTATTTTTCTTCAGTGGTGCTCAATGCTACAAACTTTTTTTTCCTACTCATCTAGGATATCATGGCAGATCCAAGGCTAAAATAACATCTAGATGTACTTTTCCTATCGATAACATTTCTAGCCCAATTAGGATCAGTGTATCCATGAAGTTGAACATTTTCTGTAGAATATCTCAGGCCAAGTGTGATCGACCCATGAAAATACCTTAATATGTGTTTGGCAGTTATCCAATGTGTGTGGTGGGGCTTAGTCATGAATTGAATCAACGTGTTTACTTCATAGCATATGTATGGATGGGTGTTCACAAGAAACATCAGAGCCCCAATCAGTTGTCAATACTGGGATGGATTTTCTAAGTTTGGTCCTACAACATCTCCATATTACTTCTTGAAGTTCATTTCCATCGGTGTAACCATGGATTTACATTTACTCATTGCAAATATTTCCAGCAACTTTACAGCGTATATTCCTTGTGAAAGGAAAATCTCACTAGGATTTTGCCACACCTCAAGGCCCAAAATGTGGTGCATGATACCAAGGTCTTTCATCTCAAATTCAGAGGCTAGATTCCTCTTACATTCAATCATCAGAGGCTCACTACCTATTAAGAATAGATCGTCAACATACAAAAACAAAATCAATGGCATACCTTGGACTATATTGATGTAGAGGTTGGGACCAACATTGCTTCTTGTGAATCCTAGCTTCACTAAATAACTATCAATGCATGCGTACCAAGCTCATGGATCTTTCTTCAAACCATACAATGCCTTCTTCAACTTGCAAGCATGTATTATTCGATCTTCCACTTTGAATCCATGTGGTTGTTTAACATATACCTCTTCCAGTAACATGCCATGAATAAATGTAGTTTTTACGTCCATTTGATGAAGAGTCCATCCCTGACTCACAACAGGGGAAACTATAGAATGCATGGTTGTATATCAAGCCATGAGAGAAAATATGTTATCATAACACTCTCCCTCTTTTTGAGAGAAGCCTCGAGATATTAACCTTTCTTTAAATTTCTCAATGCTTCCATCAATTCCATGTTTGATATTGAATAGCCATTTTGAAGTCACAATGAATTTCCCTTTTGGTCTAGGTACAACATCCCATACATCATTTTTCATAATCGATTCATATTATTTAGTCATATCATCCTTCAAAAATTGTTCTTTTACAACTTCATCAAAAGAGGATGGTTCAGCTTGAATCATAGTACTCATAGCAGCAACATATCCCTAATACTTGCATGGTTTCTTTCTTTCTTTAAATGATCTATGAATATGGACATTTTTTTTAGTATCTTGTAAAGTATCGCGGAGCGAAAGTCGTCTCTTCCTCGAGGGAGGATCACTTGGAGGAGGATTTAATAGATCCATATGCTTCATGGGATCATCAATCATATTGGAATAAGGAATGGATGTACCATCTAGAGTATCACAGCCATCATTCTCTTCCTTGGGAAGAGGGGGTGGAGGAAGATCTCTTTCTTTTCCAAGAGCTGCATCTTCATCAAATGTTATGTCACTACTGGTCTCGACCTTCCTCTGACCATGAATATAAATTCTATATGCTTTAGAATCTTCATAATAACCCACAAATGTACCTTTTTTACTATTAGCTTCCAATTTTTTCCTTTTGTCCTTCGCACATGAAAATATATTGGGAATCCAAATACACAAAGATGGATTATATCAAGCTTGATATTTGTGAATATTTCTTCAGGAGTCTTGTTTTCTAATGCTTGATGGGGCACCTTGTTTTGAACATATATAGCAGTAGATGTAGCTTCGGCCCAAAGGAACTTTGACACCATTTGATCATGGAGCATAGTACGGGAAGCTTCTAATATAGACATTTTCTTCCTTTCAACTATACCATTATGTTCAAGATTATACGGCACAACCATTTCCTTCTTGATTTAGTCTTTCTTGGAAAATGCTATAAATTCTTTTGACATGTATTCTTCTCCATTGTCAGACCTAAGGACTTTGATTCTCTTTCCTAATTGATTTTTGATCAAGGATTTGAATTCCTTCAATGTTTCAAAGGCTTCATCTTTGTGCCGAAGATAGTATATCCATGTCTTTCTTGAGAAGTTGTCAATAAAGGTGATGTAGTAGAGATGACCATCAATAGAATGTACATGCATCAGACCACATATATCAGAATGAATGAGATGGAGGATGTCATTTGTCTTGTTCTTACTAGAGGGAAATGGTCCCCTTGTTTTATTTCCATTTGCACAACCTGGACAAACTCCAACATGATGAGATTTAACATCCATAATACTAGAGACCAATTTCTTCAATTTGAGAAGTGCATCATAGTGAAGATGAACCAGTCTGTTGTGACACAATTCACTCAAATGATTTGTATTATGAACCAATGCTAGAAGAGGTATTCCAGGGACTCTATAGAGTCCTTCAAATATCGATCTTAAAGTGAATGCATCTCTCATAAGTGAATCAACAGGCCAAGTCAAAACTTTACCTTTGACGAAGGAAATCTTCATCCCTTTATCTTCCAATGTGGATATAGATACTAGATTCTTCATTAATCCTTGCAAATACATAACATCATGCAAAATAACTAATTCCCCAAAATTCAACTGAAATTGGAGGAACCCAAAGCCTTTCACTGGATGAGTGGAGTTGTCTCAAGAATGACCTTTATATTAGTCTCCCTCTATACCACATTAGAGAGGACTTCCTTGTAACCAGAGAAATGATGAGTGGCCCCAGTGTCAACCAACCAACTATCCCATGAAACCAGTGGATAATAATTAGTAAGAACATAAATAATAATATCTTAATATTTATTTATAGCATTACTTTCATACTGTTACACCCTCCTCCCACATCTACCCAAGTAACTAGCCAATCAGGGTAAACATGAGATAAGAGGCTACTATGATTATATTCGATCTTCTATGTGACCGTAATGAAGTGGAATCAACGGAAGCATCACACACATTCATCCAACATTAGCTTCTCAATCCTTAGGAGACAAGTCAACCACTTAGACAACATGTCCCTGGGTCATACTGATGTTCTAGATGTCTCAATCACTCCCATGCTATGGGCAAGAAATTGTCCAGAAACCCAAAGTCACTCTCACAGGCTTGCTTACCAGCAACCAGAGACTAAAATTTCTAGTTCTGTGCTAGTGACCCCAGGATTAAGCCACTTTTTCAACCCCAGAGCCCAAGCCACTGACAACAATGGAGTGATAGATTAAAATCAGTAAAAGTATAGGGAAACAATGATGTAGAAGAAATAATTTGAACAAGACCTTATCCATACCCCTACTAGATATGATAGGAATTTCATCTCATACTTATCTGATACTCACCCTATAGATCTCATACTTATCTGATAATCACTATGAATCGTTGTTCCCTCATTCCATTTTCTACACTATCATATATTAGGCCATAGATACATTATCCATTCATTCACAAGTAAACACATGTTGAGATCCATACATATCTGTTGTCATCAAACATACATATAACCAACATAATAGGGACAAAAATATCATAAACATATGAGCCATAAATTCCATATATACATCAGTACATTTACACATGAAAATCAAGGGAATGAACTTCTCATTAATGAATACAATAAACCAATCAGAGATGGGACTACCACATTCCACCCAACCATAGAATGGTTTAGCCAAATATCTCTTTAGCCATTTACCCCATGCCATATTCCAAGCATGAATGTGGGACTCAAACCAAAATAACCAACTAGGGCATACCAAGGCTAAACCACCTCACCCTCATCAATAGAAACTAGGCTTTACCATAATCCATCCTGGATCACTAGGCCAACACAATGAGCACATCATAATAGGATTTATCATGATCTCTAATTGATCACTAGGCCAAACAAGCATGGATGCCACTAGATTTCTCCACCTACACTGTGAGGAATTTTCCTGTCTCCTAGTCTCTCAAGCTTTAACACAATCTAAACCCAAATCACTATGCCATAAAACGAGACTCACTCTCCAAGCTTTACTTCATATCCCAAACCCAATATTACTAACCCTAATAGAGAGAAAACCACCTCTTGGCTTTATCATATATCTTTCCATTCTTCAGTAAGGATTCCTAGGCACGCCGAGGCAACACAAACTTGGATTTACTGCAAACCATAGTCTAGCTTAGGGGTCACTAGGCCAGTGTATTTAACATGATCCACAATTCAGTTCAGGGACCACTAGGCCATGTTCTCTATCATTCATAAATACACCCCACTCATCTTTGAATCCATCTAGCAATCTAACTCAACAAAAACATGAGAACCCCATCACACCATGACTATTTGGAGATGGAAAGGTTAGGTTGAAACACTATTACACCTGGAATAACCCATGCTATGCTAGAAAATAACCACATGCAACACCATGGATGCTAAATCTAACAAGGAAAATACATATGAAAGTCGATACCTACAATGAGGCCTGTTGTACCTGCTTGATCCCGCCTTTCCCTACTTGATATTTGCTTCCTCTTGCCTTCTTTGCCTTTATTGTTCCAATGCCAAAATATCTCCAAGAAAACTCTAGGTGTCCAAGAGTGAGAGAGAGAGAGAGAGAATAATTAGAGATATCCAAAAATCAAATGACAAAAGGTTACCAACTGATCCTCAAATGCCTTTTTATGAATGAGGTCTTCATTTTCCATTATTTTCGTTCAGTTTCCTCCTCACATGAAACTTGTGATCTTTCACCTTCCTTCTCTCCTAATTTCCATTATTTTCATAAATAAATGTGCCAAAAATTCCATTTTTCCTTTCCAAAGCCTTAGCCATTTCCTTTTCCAATTTCCTTAGCTATAAACAACCAAATGGACACCCCATAATAGGATTTCTTTCCCAACATTCAACTTGGAATAAGTTTCCCATTGACCATGGTTATTGTTTTTAGCTTTTATTACATGAAATTTTCATTGGGGATGTTATATAACCCTCCCCCTTGGGGGACATCATCCTCGGTGTTCAATCACACATATACAGAGTCAAAAACTTGCTGAAAGAATATATACTTCTCATGGAGCTTAATAACATAGCTTGATGCATTATTTACAATGAAAGATCTGCTCAAAACAAACATCATGAGAACATAACGTGTACTGGATCTTTATAACATAACTCATTACAATATTTACAATAATCATCTTGCTGAGTGCCAACCCACATGACATAATAACATCATGATAACATAACTACATGATAGCATAATAACATGACAACATAGTCATAATGACATGAGACCCATACCGCTTAATAGGGGTTTATAACATATCTCATGTTGATATTTACATCCATATACATATGTAAATATAATAATATCACCAAAGTATATACCAAAAACATGTACCAAAACATATACCAGAACAACATATCAAAACATATACTAAAACACCATATCAAAGCATATACCAAACACCATATCAAAGCATATACCAAAACACCATATCAAAGCTACTTTGCCTCAACCAGAAAGCAAGGAAGGATACATAGCCCACATCTAATATGCCATCTCCCAAGTAGCTTCACCAGGCCCAAAGTACTTCCATTACACTTTAACTTGCTCGATTGATCGGTTTCGAAGCATGAGCACCTTTCTCTGTAATATACACTGAGGCTCCAGCTGTAATTCTTTATCTGGTTCCACCTGTAATATCAATCACATGATCGACATCCTTAACATACTTCTTAAGAAAAGATACATGGAAAACATGATGGTATTTCATTTTCTAAGGCAGTGCATGTCGATAGGCTACTGACGTAATCCTCTCAATGATACTAAAGGGTCCACAAAAATGTGGTGCCAACTTGGCACAAGATCTAGTCTGTAAGGAGCTCTTCTTCAGTTTGATGTGCAAGTACACATGTTCCCCAACCTGGAACTCCTTGAAAAACATATTCCTATTTGCATAAATCTTCTTCCTATCTTGTGATACCTTTAGATTCTTCTTGATCACCTACATTTCTTGTTCCATGTCTACCAACATCTCTGGTCTAATCAACACCCCGCTAAGCAAACCACTACAACTAATAGGATTGTTACAACTGCACTCATACAATGCCTCAAAAGGGCTCATCCTTAATGAATCTTGATAACCATTGTTGTATTAGAACTCTACCAAGGGGAGACACTCTTCCCACTTCTGTTGTTAATGCATCACATACATCCTCAACATGTCCTCCAATATCATGTTTACATTTTATATTTGTCCATGTGTCTGCAGATGATAAGATGTATTGAAGGCCAAATATGTGCCCAAAGATGAAAATAAATCCTTCTGGAACTTGGAAGTGAACTTCACATCCCTATCTAACAAAATCGTATTTAGAACACCATTCAGTCTAACCACATCTCTAATGAATACCTATGCCACATCACTAGATGAGAATGTATACTTCACTGGAAAGAAATGTGCAACCTTTGCCAACCTTTCCATGATAACCATGATGGAATCATGTCGTCTCACTCTCTTCAGCAACCCTGTGATGAAATCCATGGAAATAACCTCCCATTTCCATTTTGGAATCACGATCGGCTGTAGAAGTCCACCTAGGTGTTTTCACTCTGCCTTCACTCAATGACAATCAAAACATATAGCCACAAAATTTGCTACATCCTTCTTCAAATTTGACCAATAATAAAATCTCTTCACTATTGTTAGTGTCTTCTGATAACTTGGGTGACCTGAATATGGTTTTGCATGAAACTCCCTCAAGATCAACTTCTTGAGCTCACTTCTATCTAGTATATATATCTTGTCTTGGAACCTGACCAATCCATTTGTTGTAAGACAATAATCCATACCCTGTGCACCTACACCTCTACCTGTAATATCACCTATACTTGTACCGATACCTTTCTACAACCTGTGCACAATCTCCATATACCCATCATCCTGCTGACCTGCCTACAAGATCCTATAATGTAGATCTGTCCCATAGGATCTCATAGCTTCCAAGTGATTTACCTATACCTGTCTACTGAGAGCATCTGCCACCTTGTTCTGCTTACCTTTGATTTACCCGATCTTGAAATCAAACATGCTAATCCTAGCCAACCATCTAGCCTACCCGATGTTCAGATCCAGCTAGTCAAATAAATAACACAACCCAATGTGATCACTCATAAGTACAAACCTCCTACCAAGAAGATAGTGCCTTCACATATTCAATGCATGTATGATCGTTGCTAACTCAATATCATGTGTCAGGTATTTTAGCTTGTGCTCGTTTATTTTTTGGAACTTGTAAAATACCACCTGTCCATCCTACATAAGGAATCCACCAATCCCTCTCTTGCAATCATTTGTGCATATCACAAACTCTTTGTTCATATCTACAATTTGTAGCACTGGTGCATGCGTCAACAACTGCTTAAGTTGCTCAAATCTAGCCTCACACTTCTCTATCCGTTCGAACTTATTACCTTTCCTTTGCAATGATGTGATAGGATAAGAAATATATGAGAAAGACCTGATGAACCTCCAATAATAGCCTCCAAAACCCATGAAATATCTCAACTCATCCACACTCTTAGGATCTACCCATTCCAGGATGGCTCTTATGTTTTCAAGATCTACTACAATACCCTCCTTGGAGACAACATACCCCAAGTAATGTACCTATGTCTAAAAGAAATTACGCTTGCTGAGCTTAGCATACAACTAATTCTCTCTCAACAACCTCAATACTGTTGCTAAATGCTCAACATTCTCTTCCTAATTTTTAGAATACACCAATATATCATCAATGCACACAATAACAAAATTATCTAAATATGGATGCAACACACTATTATCAAACACATAAATTTAGTTGGAGCATTAGTTAATCCAAATGGAACAACAAAAAACTCGTAATGCCCATACCTGGTCTAGAACATAGTCTTGAAAATGTCCTCTTTGATGTGTACCTGATGGTATTCGAATCTCAGATCGATATTCGAGAACACTGCTTCTCATGTCTGTTGATTGAACAAGTCATCAATCCTTAGCAAAGGGCACCTGTTCTTGACAGTCACTTTGTTCAAATACCTATAGTGAATGCATAATATGAGGGTTCCATCTTTCTTCTTCACAAACAAGATTGGTGCGCCCCAAGGTGATACACTTGGCCTAATGTATCCCTTGTCCAACATTTCCTTCAACTACAACTACAACTCAATCAACTCAGCTGTGATCATCCTATGGGTGTTTTTTATGTTGGATTTTCCCCTGGAACTAACTCAATAGAAAATTCTACCTCGCTTTGAGGTGGCAACTCTGTAATTTCCTCAGGAAATACATCCTGAAATTGTTGCAAAACTAGGTACCTTCTCAACATATCTGCATCCTCAACCTCCTTACCCTTATCACTAGAAACATATACTGCAAATAAAATACACCCTTTCTTGTGGCTATGCTTTGCTTGCATAGCCATCACCATCCTAACTAATGTGGGTTTCTTCTTACCATGCAAGACTCTTGATTCTCCATTGTCATCAATGTTATGTTCCTATACCAATAGGTGTCATATATCATGATTGACTTGGTTTAGCTCTAAAATATGTACATACCTTTGTTTGTTGCAAATTTTTTCCATATTTGTAAAAAAAATAAAAAAATAAAAAAAATAAAAAAATAAAAAAATGTAAAGAGGGTATGCCCTAAAAGAAAAATCAAAGGGAAAAAAGAAGGAAAAAGGTCAAAAGATGAAAGAAAATGAACCCCGAGCAAAATAAAAGACCATGAAAGTGTGCAAGCCCAAATGCCACTACAATTTCACTTTTTGTGATAAAGATTGTGTGCAACTTGTTACTTATGCCACAATCCATGGTAACCAAATAGTTTAATCTTGGTTATTCTATGTTTTGAATTTCATGTTTATAAAGATAGAGAATAAAATCTGACCAAACAGTGTAATCTTGGCAAATAATTAGATTAGGTAGAGTGAATAAAAGGAGCTCAACAATTTAATCTGAGCCCTTGGATGTAATAAGTTTAGACTTAGTTAGAATACCATTGTAAAAGAAAAGAAAAGGTTTTGATAAGGGTTTGCCAGTTTAAGTGCACCCTAATAAAAGAAGAAAAGATGGTAGGATAAGTAGGTAGCGTAAGTAGATGAATGGTTGCAGAATTATGTATGAAGAATGATTTTCCAGATATCAAGTCATATACTTTCATCATCAAAAGCACTTAAAGATATGGATGGCAATGAAGACATTTACATCATGGACAAAAGTCAAACTAATTAACTTCCTCACTCATTTTTTTCTCTAAATTTTACTAATTTCCCATAAATACTAAAGGCACCAACAACCTAAAAGTTAAAGGGGCTCAGAGCATTTCTTTGACTTTTGGAGGGCCCGGACCCTCGACCCACTAACTTGTAAGGCCTAAGTGCTAAAGCCCCTTCATCAAATATCACCTCCTCCATAATTCATTCATTCCCCTCAAACCCTTTTCCTATGGTAAAATCACTCTTTTACTTAGGAAAAATAAATGGTTCTTCATAAAAATCCCCAAAAACACATTTTAGCCTAAGTTATAATGTTGGATGATGAATGTATTTTCATAAACATTTACTTAGTGCAATTTCTTTTTCCATATTTCATATTAACTTTTAATTCTTATTATCTATTTAAATCCTGAAGAATTTACCCTTTCCCGTATATATTATTAATAAAATCCCCAAAATAAATAAATATCCCATCCCAAAGGTTTGAAACATAAACGATAAAGGTAATTAATTTGGATTAATTAATCGAATCGTGATTAATTAAGAGGCAAACCCCCCGATGCATTAAAAAAGGGATTAATTAGTCATCTGGATTAATTAATAACCTCTCCGCCAATACCATAATCCCTGATATAATTAAGTAATTTTAATTATGATAATTAAGCCATCGGGCCCCCTCCATTAATTCCCTAACATCATCCACTATCGACTACCATCCGATCTCCTTTCCATCATCCAACGATCCTCGCGCATATCGCGCAAACCTTTTGGTCAAACATTAACCACGCGATATAAGTGGGTTTGACTTTTTGCCAATGCTACGTGTCGTTTGATTTGTGGCAACACGCGACGCTCTGCCAAAACCAGTAACCTCCAATAAGCGGTGTGATCAATCCCGCTTACCACCTCCACTAGATGACAAAGTGTCCCATCGTTAGTTGATGCCAACTGTCTCTGTCCCCATTCACCTGCCAAAAGTCATTGACTTTGTGCATAAAAACAAGAATGTTCATTCTTTTTTCTTTTTTCCGAGAAAAGAAACATCTATTCATGCATGCACAAAGTACGTCTAGACTAGAAACTGACCTCCAACTGCCAACCACCATCAGTTGCTGAACTTCAAGCCACTCTGGACTACTGTGCGCATCCAATAAACCTTTAACAACAACCATTTGCCCCTTTAGTCTACCATAACCAAGTACTTATCATATTCCTTTTCAGAAACCCTGAATTGTATTGAAATCTCACCAAATTAAGTTGTTTTTTAGTCCTAAGATTTCCCCAAGCACTTGTTTTAGCTAAAATCCTTGAAAGCCCAAATTTTATTCCTTGAACACACAAGAACCAAGGATGGAAGTTCCTATATCACTAAATGATACACTAATCAGTAAGCCCCATAGAGATTTGGACTACCTTCCCTTGGCTGATACAGATTTTCAAATTAAGGACCTTGCTTTTTGTTAGTGTCAGTATCTTCATCCCTCCGTCAGTAATCAAATTCTCTTGTTGCATTGCATATTAGGTGTCTCACTCAGTCAGCTGCATTCCATTAGGAGCATGGATCATCTGATGGTAGTGGCTTGTTGTACATTTTCCCTCATGCCCTTTACCTACTGGCCCATTTCCATTCATCTAGATCATCTGTAGCCATTTTTTGCCTTTAAATTTGCAAGGGTCATTTTTAGGGTTTCAGTCTCATTAGGTCTAAGGTTTTGTAAAAAAGGTCTTCAAAATGTTCAATAATGGTCAGCAAGTGCATGAGGAGGTTGAATAAAGTTCGAGTACCAATAAATTCTATAAACATATGCTCAGAAATGTATTTTTCCTCAAAACCCTGTTTTGAGGGAAAACAGAGTATTTTATGTTTTCATGTATATAATTTGGTGTAATTTCATTTTTTCATATGTAACAGCTTCAGTGGCAACCCTGGTGACCTTGCCAAGCTTTAGCATCTTCGTCACCTACAAGGCAAACAAAAATTCAAGTCATTCAGTTAATCAGAGGCAAAATAAAGCAAAACTGCCTAAAATAGAGTTTGAAAAGAAAGTGTCAAATGTAAACATTACAAAAGTGGGTTTTATGAAGTGAAAAATTAAAGTCTTCTGTATATAAGTTATTTCTTGTGTTTAAAAGACTCATTTTCATCCAAAAGAGCAAGAGAGACTTAGAGCAAGCTCATGGTAACAAAATCGCAACAAAGAGTTTCAGTTTCAGGGGCGCGACGCATACAAGAGGCACGACGCATAGAGCTACAAGCCATTTTCACCACAAATTCATCCAAATTCTCAATTTTCTTGGCTTCCTCCGGTCCAAAGTAAGTAAACAACTCTTCAAATGCCAATGAAAGTGTGTCTTAGCATGTTTATGATGATTTAGTAAAAAAAAATTCAAACCCTACCTCCTTGCAATTTTTGCTCAAAACATGATTGCTTAGGGTTTGTAAATTTGTTTTTGTTGCCATCACTCCCTCACCTTTTTATTCCCTCACTTCTTTTCTAGCTTCATTAACCCATTTTACTATCCCCATATCCCTAAATTCATTCACCCCTATCCCTAATTCCCATTATCCCAAACCCTAGCTACGAAATTCCCAAACCCTAATTGATATCCCAAATCCTAAAACCTGTCCCTAAAACCCTTCTATTCCCCAAATTCCAGTCAGAAAAATTCCCAAAACCCCTCTTACCCTCTCCCTTCATAGTCCCTCATACATTTTCATACACTTGGCAGAAAAATATCAAAGACACCTAAAATCTCTTCATACTCATCTAAGACAACACAAACATTTGGCAAACACGGAATCTGATCCTTCCTATGACCGAGATGAAGAGACACATAGTGAATCTCCTACCGAAATGCATGCACCAAGGAGACCTCACAAGGGAGGTAAACATATACGAGAGGAGCCTACTTCACTTGCCAAGCTGCAGGCATGCCCTCTTGCTATCACATGCTTTTAACACCAATCCTGTTATCAGTTCTGTGGGATGGTTGCAAGAGTCCAGTACCATCATGAGTTGGCCAAGTTGTTTGTGCTTCATCTACATAATGGCCAAGTCACTCTACTAGGTGCGACATTCACCTTGACACCGAGTCTATTTCTCTAGCAACCGACATTCCAAATGTCGGAGAGTAGTGGAATAAAAGGTAGAAAATTGGCGGGGAACACTATGAGCCATACATCAAGGCTGGTTATTTGAGACAACTCAGTAGAGTTTTTCCCTTTCGGTACCTGAAATACTCATATGCTCCCTTGATGAAACTCATAATTAAGTATTTTAGCTGTGAGGGCCGGTTTTCTCACCTATATGCCTATCACATCAGATTGTTGATGCACTTTACCAGGGTGAGAATGATGAACCTCCCCCACTTCATGTGCCCAAATATTGATAATATGACCACCCTAGTGCAAAAGAAAACTCCTCATCAGTAGTATAACATCATATACCATTTTGCACTAATCAAGATTGTGGTCATGCGTCAATTTGGTTTGCAGAACATCTCATGGGAGGATTTCATTTCTCATGAGTTCTTCATGGCTCCTCAGGTACCTCTAGAAGCTTTTCATGAGCCAGGTGGACCTTCACATCCATAAGAGAGTCATGGGACACAGACTGCTAGTGTGCCGGTGTTTGTCACCTATCAAAAGGGCACTAGAAAGTTGTTTATAGTAGGAAAGCGAGCATTATCTCCACCCAGGGTGGAAGGGGTCTCACTTCTTCCATCAGCAAAGCAGGTTTAGGACAAGGGCAAGCAGCCATTACATGGTGAGGGGCCTTCAAGTGAGTAGGAGACCGATTTCATTCTCATTCAGGATGATGACATTGATTTGGGCCCACAAAGCTCAAAGCTCAAGGAGATCATCCAAGAGCAACAGGCATACATCAATGATTTGTCTCTCAATTTAGAAAGAGAGAAGTGGATAATAAAATACTTAGAGCAAAGAAACAATCAGCTAGAGGATCAACAAACCATTATGGAGCTACAAAACATACAAGAAAACCGCCAAGCTGCCAATAAGAGGAAAGTGAAGCTCACGTCACTTGAGCAAGAAATTAATGTTGATCGAGAATCTTGGCTTGAGAGAGTGAATATCCACTTAGAAAGGTTGCTAGAGAAGGCCAACAAGGAGAAAACAATGTTGAGGCATATGGCCTATCATTACATGGCAAGAAATAAAAGTTGCAAGGCAAGAATCAGAAACTTGAAGGCCAAGTTGAAGAAGGCATCGATGAGGTGAAAGGAGCAAGATAGACTTCAGATCTTGGCTAAGGCTTCCTTGGCCCAACACAACACTTGATGGAGAACATTCAGCCCAAATTTCAAATAATTTGGGACATTTTTTGCAATTTTGGAATTTTTGGGCCACAACACAGAATTTTCTACCCAATGCGCCGCACCACTTGGCGCTCGCTTTTGATGGTGGACTCCTTTTGAAGAAAACTCAGCATTTTTGGATTTTTCATGGATAAATATGCATGCTCACCAATGGCCAAGAAATTTTTACAGGTTTTGAGCCCCCAAAAAGGTCAAAAACACCCTAAAAATGACCTTTTTGCGGCTTTTTGGACACACCGGAAGCAGTGTTGGGAGAAATCAAGTTTGGAGGGGCAAATGGAGGCCAAATTCAAAAATTCCACTTGTTTTGGAAAGTAGACAAGTAGAAATTTCCAACAAGCACACTTGGGGAAAATTTGGACACCGGAAAGGCCTCCAAAAGAAGCTATAAAAAGGCATTATGCATAGAGAAATCAACGCAGCGCATTGGGGAAATTTTGCTTAGTTTGACCAAAAATGCTCTGTTTTTCGCCTAGTTTCTTGACAGTTTGACTTTTCTCCTTCTTAATGTCAAAATTATGATGTAATTTAATATAATTTGATGGATATTGATGTAATTATGTCAAATTTTCACTCATAGAGGTAGATTCATCCATCAAAAAGTAGTTTGCAACTGAATGAATCAGTTCCTAGTTTTTAGAGGCAAGTTGTTCCACTACCTAATTTTTAGTTCTTAGTTTAGAATTTGTTGGAACAACTCCTAAACTTATGAGCTCGACCATAGAGGCTAGGATGAGTAGTTGTTTGCCTATATCTTGTGATTTTTTAGTCATTAGCAAAGGTTGGACTTTTGAGAAAGCTTGGAGCTTCATTGTATACATTTTTTAGCAGTTTTGGCTAAGGAATAGACCAGGGTTTGCAGCACTCTATGGGATTCATGTGGTATCTTGCTTTGATATTATGTTTCCTTCTGTAAATGCAAGTTTATATGTGTTTTATGTATGCCATTCTCTCTCTTGCTTCATCTTAACTAAAACAAACAAGGATACAAGTAGAATCCATTGAAATTTGCAGTGCTTTACCTAGGGTTTGCTTAGTTATTTATGTTTTCAACTGTTTGAAGAGGATCCTTGAGGTTTTATTGCCCTATTCAGCTCCTCACCTGTCTAAATCTCTCAATTTCATTCAATTTGAAGTACCAAATCATTTTCCTACCTTGCCCCATATAGATCTCTACAAAACTGAGCCTCATTCCCCAGACCCAAATCTTCCTTTCACATTTGAGCCAACAAAAAATCATCAAATTCAATCAAACTCTTCTACACACATACCTAGCCTAAAATCAATGTTCATATTAGTCATCTCAAGCCTCATTGATCATATTTTTCTGAGATTGACAAGGAGAGAGCCCTCTCCCAACTTGGTAGGGCTGGCTACTAGGTTAAGCGTGGTTTTATGTTACCCTAGATCCTACCTTTCTTAGCCTGAGGTAGATTTAGGCACTAAAACTTTTGATGCAACCCCCTTGAAGCTATACTGCAGGTATCGAGACAATTAATTGAACAATGCTGATAAATTAGGTCTTTTGGAGTCCAAACTCCCTAAATATCAATTCCCCACTATCCATATTTTCCCAGATATTGTCCACCAATGCCATGCAAACTACAACCCCAATTTGAGAGTTGTAAGGTCCCCTAACTAGGAAGTCCTTTTCACCATTACAACTAAGTCTATAAATGAAATGTTGCAATTACAACCCAGCTAGGACCTCACTCCCCTTTCCATTGCCGATTTACTTGAAAAATCCTCAAGGGTGTTTAATTCTGAAATTAATCAAGTCTGTCAGACCTTCATGGAAGAAAAATATAGGCCAAAAGAAACCCCTTCTTATATGTCAAGCTTCTTTACAAGTCTGAGCCAGGATGTCATCACCATGATTGCTTGCATTTTGGGTTTTACTACTAGTGAGTAAGTAGATGAGTGGACCTTAGCTTACGTGTCTATTTTCACCCCTGTTCAACCTCCTACAACCAAAAATGACTATGCTACATTCATTTCCGATAAGATGCATGATCAATTCATGAGATTATAGAATGAGAGGGTATTTAAATATTCTTCAGTCTTGTATCATCTTTTCCTTTACTACCAAACTGATAAATTCCCTTTCTCTATACAAAAGCTTGACACTAGAGGGAACCCCAGGTCAGTTATCTTTTGGACTTCCATTTTTGACAATTCACCTTCTTCTCCCTATTCTTATACACATTTTATTGATCAATTTGTGCATCCAGTAACTACCATGTTGATAGAAAGTCCCCCTCCCAGAATCAGTGATGATATCAAAAGAATTCTTCAGTTATCCAAGAAATACAAGGTTGGGGACTGGTACTTGTACCAGAACCATACCGAAATTAGAATTTATGGATGTGAACTACCTCCCTTTAAGCTGCCTATGTACCTTCCGATGCGATTATTTGCCCTGGAGTACTACAAACAAATGATCAACTTTGATGAAATCCACTTTATAAAGGCTAAGAAGAAAGCCCAGTTAAGAATAAAAGACCACCTAGGACCATTCATTTGCAACAACAGAAAAGCAGGGAAAGAGGCAAAGGAAATCCTGGAGAGACTGAGATTAAAAAAGAGTTTCATCTAGATTTATGATCCTCACAGCTTCATCTGTGTCAAAAGACAGAAGCATATACTATCGCCCTACATTCATCATAGAATTCCAGAAATAGAACAGTAAGAAAATAAAAATGAATGGGTGGAGGGAACACTTATAGAATAGGATAGTAATCAAGTTGAAGTAGAAAATGTTGTGAAATATTTGGAAAAGATACTTGATTTGGATTCCTTTGAATAGGTGCCAGAAGATTCTTCACAAAGGCCAACACAGGAGCACAGTGCATAAAATTTAGGACAACTAGAAACATTAAGACAACCAGAGACTTTAGTACAGGGAAAAGATTCAAGATCACAGAGCATTTATGAGGAGTTGATCCAAATTGATACAAACATGAGCAATCCTCCAATATTGAAGACCCTTCTTAATGAGGAACTAATACAAAAAAAAAAGTAGGAATGAGACTAGCCCTTCTACAGTGCCATTGGACCAAGTATATGTGAAGAGGCAGAGATTGAATCCTTTGTTTGAGCAGGAATACGAAGAAACAAGAAGTGACACAGTGCAAACAACATTAGTAGGGGAGACACCATCTACCTCTCAAACACAGGCACTAAGTAGACAATAAAGCATAGAAGTGTCATCATTGAAGATAGCTTTAGAGCAGAGCCAGGATTTGAAAGAAAATCACAAAGAGTTTAAGGCTAGGAATGAGCAGATCAAGGCTCAAATCTATGCCAAATATTTGAGAAATGGCTCCTACAAATTAGACAAGGTTGATGTTAGCCTTTGACATCAAAGAGGGAAAAATGCATGAGCTTTTTGAAGCCAACAGTACAATAGCCAAAGTCCATGGCTAATTATTTAAAAAAAAAAATTGAAGTTATTGCTAAAGAAATCCACCCAATTGATCAGATTGAGTTTCATAAGCAAATGGTTGAGATGGTCTATTCCACATTGACTAGTAAAGCCATCATGGCACATTAGTTGCAGAACTCTCTAAGTAATACTACAACACAATTACAGTTGGAAAAAGCCTCTTCTTAGGCTAAGGATACAAGAATAAAATCATTAGAAGCTCTAGTGATTGAGTTGGGACATGATCCCAAAGATGTTAAAGAAGTTGAAAGTTTGATAAAGAAAAAGAATGATGACATTATTGCACTGAGGAAACAAATTAAACTTCCTCCCTTCATACATCCACAAACTGCAGAAGTAATTGAGAAACAAAATGAGGAAGAACTTATGGACTTGATCCTTAAGTTGAATGAGTAGTTAAAATAAATAGAGTAGGAACTGGAAAAGGCTTTGCAGTCCAAATAGGGTGAGTTGACGACCATGCCTCAGACTGTAATACCCATGGTTTCTACAGTAGTGCCATCTACTATTGCAACATCTTTGGCACCCAACATTCCTCCAACAATATCTCTACCAGTAACAGCAACAACAGGTACTTCAGAAGCATCAACAACTTCAACAAAGCAAACAAAAGACTTAATAAAGTCCATGGAAGAAATGAAAATCCAAGCAACTGAAATAAAGCAACTAAAAGAAACAGTTACCAGCTTGGAAATAAATTATGAGTTATCACAGATCAATTACATTGAAGAAGAGAGAAAGAATAGAAGGATGGTTGAAAGAATTAAAATATTAGAGAATGACTTAACAATGGGAAAGCCATTGAAAAGATATCAGAGAGATTTTATGGACCAATATCATTGATTCTATCAATGATATTTGGTCTGCTACCTAGATCATTTTTGAATAGATTGAGTTAATGAAACTAGCTACAGAGGCTATACAGAAGACCAGGGAAGAATTGGGGGAGAAACCTGAAGAGGCAACCAAATTAATCAACTTCTTGAATAGCCAAAATAGGCATCAACTGGAACAATGGGATGTCGAAGATCAAACTAGTACTATCCTTGAAATTAAGAAAGTTCTGACCAAAAAGAACTTAATGCTTAACCTGGAAAGAAGATGTCAAAATATCCAAGAAGACATAAATGAGTTTATGGTAAAGTATAACATTCTAAGGGATAAAGGACTTCCAAACTTATTGGTCATAAATGACAAACTAATGACTCATGGTGACTACATTGAAATATTGCACAAACAAGCCAAAAGTCAAGCCAACTCTTCCACAGTGAAAGCACTACCCACAGGAAAAGTGTTGTATGATGGTTTAGAAAATCTTTTCTATATTGAGAATGAAGTTAAGCACTTGTTCACAGTTCAGCCTAATTTTGCAAAATACACTGAAGCTGACAAAGTATATAGGAAATTGATCAGGATGAAGATACTAAATGAAGAATGGAGGACCAATATGCTCAATATCCTATAATTTACTATGGTAATTCAGAGGTAAATAGAAATATTTACTAAGGTAAAGGTTGGTAAACAGGTAAAGAGTATCAGAAATAGTTAAAGAGTATCAGTAGGGAAAAGTAAGCAAAGATCCAACAAACAATTACTAAAGCAACAACAAGAGGAAAATCTGAGTTTCAACCTCCAACTCTTCCATAAATAAAGGGACAACATCAATCAATTTTACATCTATCTCTATATTTTTGTAGAAGATAGTTTGTATTCCCTAGAATAAATATCATGTAGTTATGAGATATTTTTGATGTAATTTTTGTATAAATGCTTCTCCATTCGAAGTACTCAGGGTGGATCCTATAACATCTCTGTAAATCTATGCTATCAAGCTGAGAAAGCTTTTGTCCTCAAATTTGGATTTTTTCTAGAAAAGGAATGAAAGTTGAGGACATTTCATCAAATTCTCGTGCAATATAATTGCAATTAAGTATTCTATCCTTTTTATTTTATGTGTTTTCAATATGTTTCAATGTTTCATGCATCTAAAATCTAAATGGTAAAATAGTTAGAGTATATTAGAATTAGCTTTATTGCTCTCTGCTATCAACAATCTACCATTTATATGTTTTCTTCTAAAATATTTTGATAAAGGAATTCTTAACTGCTCCTCTATCCCTATAGTTTTCTCTAATAAGTCCCTGGTATAAGATTCTTAATTGTCCTTTGCCAGTTGACCCATCTTCCTTTCCTCTTTCTAATTCTAACTTGAGGATTCTTAACTGCCCTCTAGTTTTGAGACGAAATATCATCCATTCAAGCCCCAAAGTTTGTTTTTATTCAACTATCTTGCCTGTTGAAATCCTACCTCAGCAATTTGACTTGATCCAGTGAATTATCCCTGATTATCTCAATAGCCCAATGGCCTAAAGCCTAGTTTGCACATACGTTTCAGAACTCCACCAATCTCAAACAAAACAACCTCATCAAACATTAATAGCTAGCCTAATATCATATCAAAACATAGCTAAATCATAAAGAGAGAGCCCTCTCTAGACTTAGGTGGGCTAGAACCTAGGTCTAAAATATTGGTTTGTAGTTACCTTGGATCATTTCCCTCTTTTCAATAACTTCTAAGGAAAATCTGTGTGATGACAATCAACACATTGAATATCTTTTCCATAACAGCCTACCTTGGTTCTATGAAGATACAACCGATCCATTCCCAACAACATATTGTATGAATCCAACAGTAGTACATTTAGGTGTGTTGTGGTAGGCATACCATTCAAATCAAATGCACAAGCTCTTATCAAATGATGAAATCACTTCTTTATACCTATAGCCAATTTCACTAACCAAGACTCTGCATGCAATTCCTTACTCAAACCACACTTATCCACCAAGTCAGGACTAACATAGCTATAATTAGATCCAGGTTCAATCATAGTAGAAATAACTTGATCACAAAGCATACTGTCCATCTCAATGATAAATGCATGGTTTTCTACCTATCTCTTGTCCATTGTTGCATAGATATGAGGAATGCCCTGCCCAACATCACAATAGTCTCTGCCTCCTATGCACTATATATCTAAGGCCTACCACCCTGATTTTGTGGAAAATATCTCTCAAGGTGTTCCTTGCCACATGTCCAACACTCCAACTAACCAATACCCATACCTCTATGCTACTGCTATGACTCATATCCCTGCCTAGCTACATTAAACTTCTTTTGCGGTGCCACATTCTCTTTTTCATATGCATGTTGAGGCCTTGTCCTCTTAGGATTCCATTTACCTTTACCTTTGTCTTTTCCCTCCCATCCTTTCTGAGATTCATTCTTATGCTTTGATTATTCATAGAAATGCTTCAATTTCCCAATAACATCCTCAAGTGAGTGAGGCTCATCATACTCAATCCGATCTCTAAATACTAATGGCAAACCACTGAAAAATTGATGAACTTTTGCCTTCTCATAAGTAGGATACGATACATACCTCAATAGCTCCAAAAAATTAGTCATGTACTCTTCGTTTGTCATTGATCCCATCTTTAGTGCTGTAGGATAAAATGCACGGTGTATGGAGAATGAAGATACCCTCAAACGTCTTCCCGGGACCTTCGACAGACTGTAAGATTATCTGCAACCATCACAAAGTTACATGCATGTTCATAAATAATAACTAACCAGAACCAGTAAGGACTTGCAAAACCAGTCCACTAAGAGATAGTTTGGTAGGGTAGCTTTGACTAACCTTCGCCTATGTCTCCATTCATGTATATGATCGGAGATGTGGGTGGCAGTATCTTGATGTAATGCAGTGAGGAGCTTTGTCCTAGTCTCATAGTGGATGGGTAGCTGGAAGTGCTTTTGGAATTCCATCTCTAAAACGTCAAAGGTGTTTACTGATGTGCATGGTAACTCAATGTACCATTTCGCTGTGTTGCTAGTGAGGGTGTGAGGAAAAAGACATAATCGGACACTATCGTCCACCATGGAGTTTGAAACACACCAAAGATGGTAGGTGGTGATATGGGTGCCTGGATCCTCCCCTTGCTTTCCTTTGAACTTGGGGATGTCCATTGGTATGTTATGCAGGATCAACAACCAAAGTAAGTTGTAGTAGATGGGGTCATTTGTGAGTTTGTACAAGTCGGGTATATCCAACGTTGCCAAGAAAGGCAGAGAGTTTGGTGCCCCCAACTCAGACCAAGGCGATGATATATGAATTGAGGAGTCTTGCTCTCCTGGGTTGTGTGGTATAGTAGTTTCTTTGAGGTATGGCGTTGTAGTGTGGATTTCCATGGGGATTTTGATATTGGGGTATAGAATTGTCCCCAGGAAAGCAGTGCTCCCATGACTCATTTGAAGTTGTGAGTAGGGTGCCCCCATGAATTGGTTAGGACCTCCTTGAGGATTCCCACCCATCACAGAACCAACCATTTGTCCTTGATTGACATAAGGAATGCTCATGTCAGTTAGTGACTGACCATGCATGCCTGAGAATGGAGGGGGAACTATTACATTCCCTACCGGCATGTGCATATTAGGAATGCCCCTAGATACTTGAATCTGGGGGATTGAACTGTACAATGGCGGCTGGCCATATTGTTGGTGGATGGGAACTACGCCCATAGTGTCATATTGAGCATTATAGGGAGTGTTGTATGTAGCACTTGTCGAAGGTATGCAATTTGACACTAAAGGGGTGGAACCTGACATTGGCCAGGTTCCATTCATAGAGGGTGTCATGTGAGTGGTTGTACCTAGGACAAATGGGATAGCGGGGTTTGCCATCGACGGTGTCGTGGTGATTATCGACAGGGGAAGTGGTGGAGGACCAAAAGTGTCCCTAAAGTCCCACAACCCATTAGTCATTGATGGGATAGATGGAAATGTTCCAACTACAGAAGAAAGAAGTACAGGTACCACAGGAGCCAAGACTGGATCCAACATATTCATGAGCAGAGGGTTAAAGGGAGGAAGGAATCCTTTGGTAAAGAAATCCTCTGGCAAACTTGAATAGTTGGTTGTCCAAACAGATCCCGTGTGAGATCTAGGAGATTGATTCCCCAAAGATGGGGAATCCAGTTCACTGGAGCTCGGTAGATCTTCCACAATGAATGGAGGAGGTTCTAGCAATCGTCTAGATTTACAATGAGGGTCGGATGTAGCCACGGTGACCATTAATTTTAATCAATAAATTTTATCATGATATTTGTTAAAGTCTCAAATGATAACACTCGGGTACATAAAAAAATATAAAAAATACACTAATTTGATCAATCAACAAACAAAGGGAAATGACCCTGTTTGATAAGCACTGATCACCAGAGATGAAACCCAGTATCACAGCGAATAACAGAGAGGGCTAGAAAAATGTACAGTTACGGTTACTCTTGAGCTTCGCCTGAACCTCAAATTAAGGGGCCAAGTACTCTCGTGAAGACAAGCACCCTCCCAAAAACTGAAGACATAGTAGGTCTGTCTATGTTAGGTACCAGGGCAGCCCGGCCCAGTCACCTTGTGTAAGTCCCTAAAATCTTGGTCACTAAGGATACCTCAAATCAAGGACACTACTGGGGGGGACATAGTTAGAGACAATACACTATGTGGGCAGGATACTTGAGTCCCTAACTCAGCTCCGAAACCCCCGAACAGATCCCCAATACACAGAATACCCAAAGGAGTTGCAAGTGAAGGTGGGCTACCTTCACATACAGTCTGATGTTGTCTCGTATTATTCTCTGCTTTTATTGGAGTAGTCCTGGTAGTATGAGTGTAGCAGGAATTTTCTCTCTTTTAATGGCACTAGTTTGGGTTTTCGATCTTAAGCAATTTACTCACACTACCTATCCCAAGATCCTAGCCTGAACTAAAGTTTGTTTGCTCAATAAAGAGTTACTGATTGATTTTAGGTAAATTTTATGTGTACCTTTTTATTGTCTTTGGTAGGGGAGTTGATGTATGAAATTTGATGAGACTCTGACTCAATAAATCATGCACAAGACAATGATTTAAAAAAATTTCAATTCGATGAAAACAAGTTGTATTCTACAAGTGAGAGTCTTTCACATATTCATATTCCTTCCATGCATCCTAGTCATTTAACACATGCATAACCAAAGAAAATCTTTCCAATGCTTTCCTAACAACTACTTGAAACCAAAAATAAAGTAGCTTTCAACCAGCTAAATAGAAGAATGAATAAAAAATGGGGATCTTTCTTTCATAAAAAATGCTTCTAAGAAAGAAAAACAAAGCTTTTTTACTTAAAAAAAAAAAACTTTTAGGACACCTATTTTGCTAACAAAATGTAGTAATAGATCTTCTTTCAGTCCATGAGTAGGCTTCCTATCCCTTTTGGTTTGCAGACATAGTTGGAAATCAAGGTTTTGGGAGACTAACACTCTGTAACAGTGGCCATAGAGAGTTAATAGGCCCACTAACGCTCCCTGTGAGCAGACACAGTGCTTTATAAAGCACTGTGTAGTCTGCTAACCTACGTTAGTGTGGGAAAATAGTCAAAAATAGGGCTTTTTAGATCAGATTCAGTGATGAATAAATGTAGGCATGATGCAACAAGGTTTTTGGTGGGTCAGTATGGGAATGCAAAAGTATAGGGAGGTCTTAGAAGGAGGATAAAATTGAGAACTATCCGAGTAAACCAGGAACTAGATATGTATAGTCCCTAGCAGAGACGCCAATTCTTCTATAGGATAAAATGCACGGTGTATGGAGAATGAAGATACCCTCAAAGGTATTCCCAAGACCTTTGGCAAACTGTAAGATTATCTGCAACCATCACAAAGTTACATGCATGTTCATAAACAATAACTAACTATCAAAGTAGAAGAAGAAGATTACCTCAAGCCTCCGTGTAGATTTGATGGAGAGCACAATGCAGCTAGGTGGAAGTCCCCTAAGCTGGCTCTCGATCAAGTCTTGCACATAGAAGAGACAAGCATAATCACAAGATACAACTCTGATAACTAATACACGAATACATAAAAGAACATCTAGTTACACATAACTAAGCTACTCATGCTAAAAGGTATTGGATAAACAACTGAATGAATGATAGTACCAACACCATGGAGTAGACAGTACAACTACAGTTCTATATTAATGTTGGAAGAGTGATTACAACCATCTATTGTATCAGCCTTCCCTTACCCCTCCAGCTTCTCTCTCTCTCTCCTATATTACCAACTTCTTAAGATTTGAGACAATGCTCCACAATCAATTATGCTATCCTTTCAAATGCTCTAACCTCTATCACCATAGCCCTAGCTTTTCTTATGTAGCAATTGAGTTAGGGTTTCCAAGTTCCTCCTTGAGTTCCCTAGGGTAAAAGAAATGAAGTTGCTATGCTTTTCAGCTCTTTCCAATTTGCCTCCTTCATTAGGATTAGAAATCCTCCAAAAAGGTCGAATCTGGATGTTTCCTTGCTTTTCTTGAGTGATTTTAGGAACAAATATCTAGATATTTATGAGTCAATTCATTCCTTTGACCCTTATAACTTCACTGGGATCCACTAACGTTGTTCCCAAACTATAAATTTGAGTTAGTTGCGTCACTAACACACCCTTAGGCTTGCAGAGAAGCTTTATAAAGCAGGTTGTCAATGCATAGCTAGCGTTAGTGTGGAAACAAGGCACGTGATCTTGGTCTTTTCTTCAGCTATCATGTCTTTCCCATCTGAGTTGATGAGGAGGTCAATTTGTTATATAACATTTAGCTCATATAATTCCTTAGTCTTATTGTCATAGTACCTCTCTCACAAGTACTTCTTCTTGAAAATCCTCTTGAACTCCGACCAACTCAAGTCATCTATCCTGATGTCTTTGACCCACTTAACATTTTCCCACTAGATGTCTGCCTTACCTTTCAAGCTGAAGATAACTACTCTGGCCTTCATGTTATCCGTATGATCATGCAACTCAAAGAATTTTTTCATCCCAAGTATCCAAGCCTCTGCATCTTTCGAATTTTTCACATCTCCATCAAAAGTAGGTTGTTTTTATTTCTTAAACTAATCTGGCAAGTATCCCTATCATTCCTACTATAAGGATGATAATGATGACAACTATGATTTCTATCAGATCTAGAACTAGAATAGTACTTGTACTAATCCCCTCCTATCTTGAGTGTCCAATAACCTTCCATCTCTCACTATGTTAGATCTATCAAATTTGTGTCTACCAAGAGACCTACTACCATATGCCCCATTAGCTCCATCCTCATGTCCATGGCTAACCCGAAGCGACCCTTTTCACTGCAAGTCTGACAAACTCTGAAGAAGTATAGCTTTAACCTCTACTTTCTTCTCTTGTGGCTATATGATCCGGTCATTATCTACCATACAACTTCTTATCTCTTCCTTCAAGCTTCTCAATGTATCGACCAAATTAGAAGTATGCCCCACACCATGTTGCTCATTTGATGAATATGGAGATTATATGTAGTCTACCACCTTGCTATCCATCTAATATATTTCCTACAATGCATAATATGTCAGATAAACCAAATCATAATACATAAACAAACCTTAGTATAGCTCGGGGAGGATACCTTGTCTGAAAGATCATCAAATCAATGTGATACATGTATAACATAAACATAACAAAATATATACATTCACAAATAAATGTATCAACATATAAACATCATTCTAGTTAGGGTCTAGTAATCAATGCAAGGCCATATCAACAATGCATGCTATGACCTCATGCATGACAACAACTATTACTCCATCATACACATTCCACATGCAACCAACAATATGCATAAGCAATGCCTAATTAACTACACATATGCATAAATTCATGTAGTCGAGCACTATCAATCAACTTTTGTAATCAACCTACAAGACTAATACATGTAATTAAAATATCAAGAATGTAACCTAACATACAAGGATGTAAGTAGGCAACGTAAAATCGAGATGTAAGTGACATGCAACAATATGTAACCAATCATATACTCATGACAAATGCATTCCGCAAAATCAAAATCCGATTCAACATGGGAACCATACTATAACCATAACCAATCATCCAACAAATGTAACAAGCACATGGAATGCAAGTGTAAAAGACACACATGCGACTGACATGAATGCATGACCAATGCACACCACCCATCCAATTCAAGGATAGAACTATGCTCTAATACCACTCTGTAACCCCCTCCTCCCACATCAACTCAAGTAACTATCCAACAGGGGTAAACATGAGATGAGAGGCTACAATGATTGGATTTTACCTCCTATGTGACCTTAAGGAAGTGGAATCAGTAGAAACATCACACACAATCATCCAACATCATCTTCTGAATCCCCATGAGATAATTCAACCACTCATACAACCTATGTCTGGGTCCCACTGATGTTCTAGACATATTAGTCAGTTTCTCCCATGCTATGTATAAGAGAGCATCCATAAAATGAAAGTTTCTCTCATATGCTTGCTTGCTAGCGACTAGAGACAAAAATTTTAGTTCAGTACCAGTGACCCTGGCATTTAAGCCACTTTTTTAGGCCCATATCGTAGGCCATTGGCCACAATGGAGTGATAGATTAAAATTAGTAAAAGTATAGGGAAACAATGATGCATAAGAAATAAGTTAAATAATACCTTATCCAAACCCCTACTAGCCATGACAGGCATTTCGTCAAACATATAATCAACCTGTAACCTACAGGTGTAAACAATGAAATTTATTTTAGGGATCTCATACTTATCTGAGAATCGCTATTAACTGTTCTTCCCTCATGTCATTTGTTACATTATCATCTATTAGGCCATCTATACATTACCAATTCATTCACAAGTAAAAACATGTTGAGAGCCATACATAGTTGTTATCATCAAACATACATATAAGCAACATAATAGGGACAAAAATATCATAAACATATCATCCATAAATTCCACATATACATCAATACATTTACACATGAAAATCAAGGGAATAAATTTCTCATTAATAAATGCAATAAACCAACTGGAGATACGACTGCCACATTCCACCCCACCATAGAATGGTTGAGCCAAATCTCTCTTTCATTCACCCCCATGAGATATTCCAAGCATGAATGTGGGACTCAAACCAAAAGAACCAACCAGGGCATACTAAGGCTAAACCACCTCACCCTCATTAATAAAAACTAGGGTTTACCGTAATCCATCCTGAATCACTAGGCCAACAAAATGCATAGATCATAACAGGATTTACCATGATCTCCACCTGATCACTAGTCCAAAAAAGCATGGATGCCACTAGATTTCTCCACCTACACCATGAGGAATTTTCCTATCTCCTAGTCTCTCAGGCTTTACTCGAATCCATACCTGGTTCACTAGGCCCTAAATCGAGACCCACTATCTAGGCTTTACTGCATATCCCAAACCCATAATTAATAGGCCAAAGGGAGAGCAAACAACTTCTTGGCTTTATCATATATCCCGTCATTCACTAGAAAGGATTCCTATGCCCATCGAGGCAATACAATCCTGGCTTTACCGCATCCCATAGTCTGGCTCAGTGGTCACTAGGGTAGTGGCTTTATTGTGATCCATAGTCTGGTTGAGGGACCACTAGGCCATTTCCTATATAATTCAGAGATCCACCCCACTCAGATTCAAATCCATCCAACAATCCATATCAACCAAAATATGTTAACTCCATCACACCATGGCTATCCGGAAATGGAAAGGCTAGGGTAAAACATTGTTACACCTCGCAAAACCCATGCCATGATATAAAATAACCACATGAAATACCATGCATGCCAAATCTAGCAAGGAAAATACACATGCAAGTCGATACCTACAATGAAGCATGATGTACCTTCTTGATCATGCATTTCTTTGCTTGATCTTTTCTTCCTCTTGCCTTCTTTTCCTTTCTTGCTCCAATGCCAAAATGTCTCCAATAAAACTCTAAGTGTCCAAGAGTCAGAAAGAGAGAGAGAGAGAGTAATGAGAGAGCTCCAAAACTCAATTGACAAAAGGTTATCAACTGACCCTCAGAAGCCTTTTTATGATGAGGCCTCCGTTTTCTTCATTTTCCATTATTTTCCTTTAATTTCCTCCTCACATACAACCTGTGACCTTTCACCTTATTTTTCTCCTAATTTCCATTATTTACATAAATAAATGTGCCAAAAATGCCATTTCACCTTTCCAAAGCCTTAGCCATTTCCTTTTCCAATTTCTTTAGCCATAAATAACCAAATGAACACCCCACACTAGGATGCTTTGCCCAACATTAAGCTTGGAATAAGTGTCCCATTGACCGTGGTTATTGTTTTTAACTTTTATTACATGGAATTTTCACCAAGGCTGTTACACATACTTGGGAGCCTTTGACTTCTTTTGAGGAGGACGCTTTTCTTCATGTTCACTTGAGGAGTCACTTATCCTTCTTTCTTATCTTCTATCATAGTTCTTCCTTTGATAGTCTCTTCTTCTTTTGTTATTATAGTTGCTTCTAGTGTTGTAGTGTGGTATTTTGTTATTTTTAGGACAGTCATGAGCATAATGACATGCCTTATGACAATTGAAGCATTCAACATGAGATAACGATATTTTATTTCTTCCTTTTGTATTTTGAGAAGGAGGCTTCCTTGATGGACCTCCTTTTGCCTTATTCCTTCTATCATGAGTGATATATGTAGCGGGCTCTCTCTCTTCATGATTTTGAATGCTTCCTCTTTCTATCATCCTTGATTCCTCTTGAATGAGCTCCCCAAAAATTTCATTAAATGTCAGAAGGACATTGTTGTTGCTGATTGTAGTAATGAAGGTTTCCCAAATGGGAGGGAGATCTCTAAGAGTCATAACTACTAGTTCCCTGTGAGGCACATTTTCTCCAACTCTCTGCAATTGATTTCTATGGAAAGAGATCCTTATAATGTAGGATTGAACAATTTCTCCTTTGTTAATCTTAGTTTCCTTGAGTTGATATTTCAAGGTGATGATCTCATTCAAGTTGTTGATTTCATACATGCTGACTATCTTGTCATACATATCTTTAGACTTTCTTAAATTCCCAACATATGCAAGTAAATGATCTTGTAAACCATCAACTATAATTTTCTTTGCTTTGGACTTACCTTTCTTGTACCTATTCTTGAGGGAAGAGGAAGAATTTTTTGGAGGCTCAGGCATCCTTCCTTGAATGTATTCTAGCACATCGTTGTTTTCAGCCATGATCTCCAGTCTGACTTTCCATGCGGTAAAGTTTGATGCATCACCCCACTTTTCATGCTCCTTGAAGGTAGAGGATGACATCTTGACCTTGAATTAACAATCTGCTACCTGAAAGAGAGGGCTTCAATGCTTGTCTTATTTTGGGCTTGACTTTCACCTCAACTCTGATACCATGTTAAATTTTCTGATTGTTCTATGTTGTATCTCTTACTTTAGCTCAATTTATCTTCTATTTAACAATGCATCCACTTATTAGCAATATAATCAACCATAAATGTAACTGAAGAAATAACAATTTATGCAATGAAAAAGAAGACAACAACGCAATCATAATATACAATAGATTGGTCCAAGACCAGGAAAAAACCCCATAGAGGGAAACCCTTTCAATTCTTCTGTTTTAGTAGATCGTCATAAGAATGTTTTAGTAGAGAGTACAATAAGCCCAATACATACGATTGCAACAGATAATAAAAAATAAGATCTACAGATCTACATATTTGTATAATAACAGAGAAAAAACAAATCTACCAAATCACTAAATTCCACTGAATCCAAGATGTAAAACTCTAGATCTGAACTTTGGTTGCCCTCATCAAAATTATTTGTGTGTGACTGAAACTCCATGGTCGCTCTCTCAGAAACTATATGTGGACGACTGTGACTGCACAGTCGCTTTCATGAAGTCTTTACGCATACGAATGAGGTGAAATTCACAAAAAACCTAGGGACACTCCTATACATTTTTTTTGTGAGCAACCGAGAAGTCCTTGATGCTCTTAGGACTACTCTGTGCAAGTTTATGGGGACATGAACCTTTTGATCTCCCTCTAAACCTAGAGTTTTTCTCACAAGACTGTCTCCTAGCAACTAGATAGCCTTCGTCGCTCTCTTTACTACTCTGTGTCAGGGACTAGGGAATAAGATGCCCTATTATGTGCTAGTGACCAAGGACCTATTGTAGTGGCTACAAACACCCTCCAAAATTTTTCCTTGGCCTATTTTGGAGCCTCCCTACCAACCTTTCACAACACTTTGTCTTGCTTCATCAAGCACTCAAGCTTCTATGTTTTCTGTTATATACCTAGGGGGGATAATATGGGGTACCAAGGGAGGCACCCATGGTAATAATGTAATAATGGGATGGGCCATAGTAATAAATAAGGTGGTTAACCAATATCATGTAAGGGACCACAAGTAGTTAGTAATAATGTAATGGGCCCATGGTATTAGTCGATGGTATGAGGGAACCATGGTAATGATCCATGGTATTGTATGTATGAGGCCTATATATAGGTTAGAGACTCGACATGGAGAAGTAAAGAAATATTGTGAAGGATTATTGTATGAACAAGCATATGGCTTGTGGAGTGTTCTCCTTCCTTAAGGAGTGAATGTATGGTGTTTCCCTACCATAAGGGTTTGATCAATAAAGAAGCATTTCTATCTAGTCAGATCTTGTTATTCTTGGGTTTATTTATATTTTCCTATAATTCCAGGTTAGATCTACAACAAGTGGTATCAGAGCTACAACAAGTGGTATCAGAGTTACAACAAGTGGTATCAGAGCACTTTCCAGGGCCGGTGGGATCTCCATTTTTCCGTGTAAAATGCATCTGAGAGACCCCAAGTACGGAAGTCTAAGGCTTCAAAAGTTGTAATATATTCCTCCACTGTGCCAGTCTGTCGGAGCTTAGTAAGATGACCCAAAAAAAATGGGGACCGCCAAAAAAAAATTTCACTAAAAATTGAATGGTACCACCACGCTCAGCTCGTCGTTCTGATTTTGATGGGGTGCACCTCGGAAGATCTCAAACTTTACTCCTTCCTGATCAATACTGCAGTTGTCAAATCCTCAAAATGTCAATGCGGCCAAAAGTCCTGCGAAAATTATACCCCGTTACAGGAACCCTTCTCCACAACTCCGACCTAGTGGATCTGAGAGATCTGAATGGTGGATCTGGCGGCGGGATAGACTCCTGTTGCAGATCTGCTGGATCTTAATAGATCTGAATGACTGATTTCTTCTGCAGCTGCACTCCTTTGCACCAACGGATTTGGAATAGATAATGTGTGATCCCCCGATAGAAAAGGGAACTATGGTCTTGAGGAGTGTTAGGTGCTACAGATCGCGATATACATAAGGGTCTGGCAGTAGTACTCGGCCCAATGTTTCAGGGCTCTAACTAAGGAGGATTGACCGTGCCCTTAGCCGTACAACCCGACTACCCTATCGTACGGGCGAGTAATCTCTCCGAGTGCTGTTCTCGGTGTACTGTAGCCACAATACGGCCGATGGTTTATTTATGGCGAGGTTTCAAGGGAGCCTAGGGGGCTTCCTATATACCCAGAGGGTACGTGGAAGACAGTCCATGCGTGGTTCTATCTAATGCGCTACTACTCGAAGGGGTACCCACAGGGAATACAAGGGAGTCCAACGGACGTGACCACCTCTTGTATTTCTTGCGTGCATGTCTCCCCAAATTCGCAGGTTTATGCGCTCAATGACAGATCCCGTGGTTTAAAGACGCAGGAACACGTCTCGAGCCGGATTTTTTTTTTGCTAAGAAATGGAGATCCCACCGGCCCTAGAAAGTGCTCTGATACCACTTGTTGTAGCTCTGATACCACTTGTTGTAGCTCGAATACCACTTGTTATGCTCTTAACCTGAAAATGATACCCAAATATAGAATATGCGAAGAAAAGGAGATGCCATCGGCCCTGGAAAGTGCTCTGATACCACTTGTTGTAACTCTGATACCACTTGTTGTAGCTCTGATACCACTTGTTGTAGATCTAACCTAGAATTATAGGAAAATATAAATAAACCCAAGAATAACAAGATCTGAATAGATAGAAATGCTTCTTTATTGATCAAACCCTTATGGTAGGGAAACACCATACATTCACTCCTTAAGGAAGGAGAACACTCCACAGGCCTTATGCTTGTTCATACAATAATCCTTCACAATATTTCTTTACTTCTCCATGTGGAGTCTCTAGCCTCTATATAGGCCTCATACATACAATACCATGGATCATTACCTTGGTTCCGTCATACCATCGACTAATACCATGGGCCCATTACATTATTACTAACTACTTTTGGTCCCTTACATGATATGGGTTAACCACCTTATTTATTACTATGGCCCATCCCATTATTACATTATTACCATGGGTTCCTCCCTTGGTACTCCATATTATCCCCCCTAGGTATATAACATTTTCCTTACACAAAGGGAGCCTGTCGATCCATTCCCCTCACAGGTTGTTCACCTAGAGTTGGTCCAACTGCAGTTTGAGTAGTTTCCCCTTGAAAATTGCACATTTATGGAGGTGTTGAAGCCCCGAAAATCGGGTCGACAACAAGGGGGATCCCCACCCGGTCCGGACCTTGGTTGGCAGCTCCTTATCCATTTGGTATTGATAGCGAGCTAAACCCGCCAAAACCAGAATCACACACAACCGATGCGTATAGCATATCTCAGCCTTTTTATCAAATTTAAAATCTTAATACCTAGAAAAATCACCCTCAATATATGCCCTTGAAACGTAATCAACATTGACATTCACAATTGCCGCCAGCGCATATGGGATTATTAACCTTCAAGGTTTATTCAACATACAGTTTTTCTGTTCAAAAGTCGGCTTTTCCTTTATTTAAAAATAAAGACCATATAAGATGAAACCCATACCTGGCCTTTTCTTACTTATGTGCTTCAGGTTGAATGATCAATTACAATGTAATCGGTCTCAAATTTTAACAGATCGCCTTCAATTATTGTGGCACCTCTACGGTTTCATTCGATTTTAAGAATCCTCAACAAACCAGAAATTAAAACTTTCAATTACTTACCTTCTCCATTACCACAATCATATCCCAGCAAATACGCACGTGCAAAGCGACCTAATCCCATGAAGGCTCTGCTTCATCTACTCCATTGCTAGCATCATCTTGTTGATCTCTCGATACAGTTCCTTTTCTGGAGGTGAAAGCCAACTATCAAAACATCGCCCAGAGACTATACAAACTAGAAGTCCACTGGATGTATCCTGATGCAGCCCATCCTCTCCAGGCCGCTACTGCCAGGATCTTTCTCCATCATGCATATAAAGCTTGATTCATGGCTATAAAAAAATGATTGGCATCAAATCTAATCCACAACTCATTAGTAACAATCTCAATGTATACACGCTGGAGTGCGCCCTCACCTTTAACTTCAAGTCTTATTACAAATCGAGGCTTTTCCTGGAAGCGCTTAAGGAACTGCCAATTGGCGGAATTATACAGCACAACATGTATTTATGCGTGGAGGTTTACACAGCATGGCGCATATATATATAACAGTCACAGTTTATCAACAGAATTATAGAACCTTTCCATACAATATATCTTCATTGGCGATTAAATATCCAGCAGACATAGAAATAACGAGTCTTCAACTGATTGTGTAACATGCAAATATAATACGCAGACAAAATATGTATACATACCCAACGAGTTAGATTTCTTTCGCCGCCACTTACACAATTGACCTTTTAGTTTTCACATCAACGATTTATGATTTGAGCAAATAATCACAGTGTTATGCCATCCATCATTGCATGGCTTCAACATTGATTGGAACGTCGAGGCTGCACATTCCAGCTCCACATAACGCTAAACCCAAGGCCCTTTTTACATGCGCAGGCAAACAATCTTAAGTTCCTCTGCGCCGGTATGGTCTCAAACCCGTGATAACGCTGGCCAATTTATACATATAAATATATGTTGGTTCCAAACAGTAAATTCAATGCAGAAGGTAACCACGCCGTGGCCCCTTTACCCACGAACGCATCGCCACTAAGCTGTAAGATCTCACACAATAGTTCAAAGTTCTGCGCTGGTATAGTTCCAAATGATGATAATAAACGTATAGCATTCAATCATAAACCAAAAGTAATAATCTCGGAGAACGAGAGATGCATGCACAACCATCATTTAAGCTGTAACTCATCATGAAAGAAAACGAATTCATCATCATTACACAGTATCTGCGCATGAGTAAACAAATAAGAACCAATTGCGCCCACGCAATCTTAACATTATATGACATCAATTTCTGCCATCAAGCACAGAACCACCTCAAAATTTTATTAAATCCAACATATTCATATTTACAATAAACAGACATTCCCACAGAGTTTTCTTCATGGCCAGATATTCCAGGTCGATGGCCTTTTTACAATTGCCCAAAGCTCCCAAGTGGAAACCCTCACCCTATTCTCTCTTCTCCACCCTCAATCTCACTAATCTATATCAATTGAATTGAACCAATTTTGGGTTCATATCCCTTTAGTCACTCCACAAAATCCCCAAGTATCTCAACACCCCTATAATCTAGATTTTATCCCTAAATATTTGAAACTAAATCTAACTTAGGCTTCATCATTAATTCTTAATTATCTCAAGGCTAATTCCTCTCATGTTTTCAGTTGTTTGGAAACACTTACAAATCCTCTCAAAATCTCATAAATATTTACATAAAATTAATAATTTCTCAAAAACATGAGACCCCTTAGTTTTAATAAATACAAGGTATTTTTCCGGGTCTATGCTCCTGCAACAGACTCCCAAGGTAGAAAATGATCATTATCTCCAGATCATGCATTTTAAATCTTTGTCTGCCTGGATCCCACATTTTGTTTTGCAAGTTATCATCAATTTTTGATGTCGTATGTTTCTTTTCACCAGGTCTCCATATCTTATGTTGTCTTGCTCCACTAGCTACACTTTCACATTTTTCTGTTGTCTTTATTTTGCGGCTTCTCCTTTGTCTTGCTACTGCTGGTCTCTTCCAGGATTCTTTTGTCATCAGTATTCTGATACTTTCAATCTCTCAGTCCAATAAATCTCCCGGCTGTTGATTTCTTACTATCTGTTGAGCTAAGACGGCTTGCTCAGTTTTTACTTTTTCTATATGTACTGTCACTTGTTGTCTTCTTACTTCTTTGCTTGTTTCTATTCTGACTTGTTCAGTCTTCACTGCCACCCAATCATCCATGCCCTCTTGTTTTCTAGAACAGAAAACTTCTTCTTCCTTCATTTGACTTCTCAATTGAGTCAAATGGTCTGCAACAATACCTGCATTCACAAAACACTTGTTAGAATAAAAATCAGAAGGCATCAGTGCCTTGTCCTCCTTTGCCAGCACTTCAGTATGTTGTTCTGAATTCTCCTCCACTATCAGCACATCACTATGCTGATTCTCTTTGCTCAAAGAATCCTCTGAAGAATTCTCAAGACTGTCAACCAGTCTTTCTCCCACATCATCTGCTTCCATGATATCTTTTTTCACTCGTTCACTGTACTGAACTCTTTCTTCTGCCATTTCTCTGTCGTACTCCGAATTCTTCAACAAATATTCCAGCAATGCAATTTCTCTGTGACATTTCTGAAGCATAACATCACCATCACTTATAGTCCCTGCATCCATACACAACTTGTCAGTTTGAAAACTACAAGTCTCAACAGCTTTAATCGTCGGTTCATATACCAGCTCTTCCAGCTGATCATCTTCTTCATTCACATGAACTACCTCTTCAACAAAACTTGTAATCACATCACAACTGTCAGCTATAAAAACACAAGATTTCACATTATCCAGCTGATCTGGATCTGCCCAATAGTTCAAGAAATCATCAATGATCTCCTCCTCTGTTTCATCAATGGAAACCTCCTCTTCCAACTCAGCTGCTCTGAGTTCTTCACGTCTCAATTGTACATCCATCATCTGCTCGAGCTTTCTCAGCTCTTCTGTTATCTGCATGTTTATCTGTCGATCTCTTTTCTGTTGTAGCCTCTGCCACTTTACTTTCTTTCCCTTCAGTGGAAAGATCCATCCTCTATTCTGGTTTTCCTGCTCTTGCAGCCATTCCTCTAGTACCTGCAATTGCAATTTCATTACTGCAATCTCTCTTTCTTTGACTTCTGCAGTCATCTCATCGCTGTGGCATTCCTCTGAACCTCTTCTTTGATCCTCCATGATCACTTTCTCCATGAGTTGTTCACTCACTATGAGTTGTACTAGCCTCTACGACAGCAATCTCTTATGCTATCACTTACCTCACCAAGCCCTCCTCACTCAGTCTTTTGGTAAGTATTGGTTCACTGTCTCTGGAACCTCTTTGAGCACTCTCCTCTGCTCACTCTCTAGGCTATCTCTTCAACTCACCTTCTTCTTCAGGACACTGCAATTGTCCTCTTTATCCAACCTTTAGCTGAATGTCAGGTTCCATGCCATCTTTTCTGCAACCATAAACTTCAATCACAAATTTCAATTCAGAAAAATCATCTCACCTCTTAAGATCTTGCATGATCGTTTCCTCC
>APFE031597091.1:0-18102 GCA_000404065.3 Pinus taeda
AAGTTCTTCCACTTGATGAGATACTCTGAAATTGATCGATTTCGCAGCTGTCAGGTTCTTGTTTCTATGACTGCTCCATGTTCAAATATGATTTTTCCTTCATCTTCAATTTCTAGCAATATTGTTTAAATTGGGATTTTTTGCAACTTTTGAATAAGTGGCCATACTTCTTTGTCCTTCTTCAATTCATCCCTTGCTTCGTTTATCCAATCTGGTTGGATAATAGAAAGAGCACAAAACAATGCTTCCACATCCTCATCCTTTCTTGAGAGTGCATCTGCAACAAAATTTTGCTTCCATTTTCTATAGATGATGTCAAAGTCATAACCCAACATATTTGTGACACATTTTTTTTGTTCTTCTAAAGATAATAGTTGTTCTAAAAAGTATTTAAGACTATCATGATCCATTTTTACCTTTAAGTGTCTTCCCATTCGGTAAGGTCGCCATTTCTTAAGTGCATGTAGTATTGCCAACATTTCCTTCTCATAAATAGTTTGCTTGAGATGTAGCAGTAAAAATACCCAGTCACCTACATCAAAACATTTTTCACTACGATGTTGATCTACCTGTTGTTTCATTCGATTTTGCACCAAAGTGGTGCTATCCTTTAAAAGTTGGAGAACTTGTTGTTGATGCTCGATGTGATATTTCATTGCTTGAACCTTTTTCTTCTTGATATGTCCTTCTATCTTTAGAGTTTGAGGAGTGGTAATTTCTTCCAACCCTTTACAAGATATGGTCAGATTCATTTCTTGATGCTCGATGTAATCTTTCACTTCTTGAATATTTTTCTTCTTGATATGTCCTCCTATCTTGATAGTTTGAGGAGTGATAATTCCGACCAATGAATTACAAGATATGGTTGGATTCATTTCTTCTTTCTCGATGTGATCTTTCACTTCTTGCGCCTTTTTCTTCTTGATATGTCCTTTTATCTTGAGAGTTTGAGGAGTGGTAATTCTTGCCAATGCTTTACAAGATATGGTCTGATTCACTTCTTCTTTCTTTGGGGTTGGGTCCTGGCATATATCCTCTTCTTTTGATGTTTCTTGATCCTTTTCTTCCTTCTCTTTATACTCTATGTAAAATAATTTTTTCTCAGCATACTTATGACCTTTAGTGCATTTGCTATTACAATTGTAACAAAGCCCTTTTTCTCTTTCTTCTTCCAATTGTTGTGGTGTAACCCTTGTAGGTTGTGGAAGGCCAGGAGAAACAACACATCCATCTTTATAGTTGTGAGGGGTAGATTTCCTTGTTGCCATAATTTTACTTTCCACTATGTAACAAAGCCCTTTTACTCTTTCCAATTGTTGTGGTGTTGCTCTTTGTATCCTCATAATGTGCTCTCACTTTCTGCGTGAAAATTGACCACGTAACAAGTTGTTTATGAGAACAAAGCCCTTTATACCATGAAAATTGATCCGGTTCTAAATATGAAGATGCAATACATACCTTTTGTAACAATGGTACACCATGTAGATCAAAATATTGCTCCATCTGAAGTATCCAATTTATCGGATTCTTGCCATCAAACTTCCTCATATCACCTTTTCTCGATTTTAGGAGCTCGATCTTGAAATGACTATAACTCTGTAATTTCGGTTCTTCCAGTTTTGAAATTGCAACTTGCAGTAGCCTTCTACGTCCTCTTTCCAATGCCACCAATCTGATCAAATTTAGATTCTCTAAGAAAGAGTTATGAACAATCTCCTAAGATGACCTGATTATATACCTTTTCAGAAGATCGAACTTGTATGAAGTGCCACGTGTCACTGTGTTAACCTTAGGATCTTAAAAATATACATGGGAAACTACAATATGTTCTCTTTCTGTAACTTCTTACGAAATTTCAATCTGATGCTCAAAACAAAAGTTATGACTATTTTCCCCAAGTCACCTGTTTGGAATGTAATTCAGGAGTCTGCAAAAAACCAACTTCCTCAAATCATATCTCTGCAAATATAACACCAAAAGCTTTGAAATTCGGACTCGAAGTTCAACGCGATTTCTTCTCAAATGGGCCTTTTTTGTAGCCTCTGAAACATTGCAGAAAAAAGTTATAGCGCAAATGCCACAATGACTTGTTTGGAGCAGCGAACCCCTAGAATTCAAAGCTCTGATACCAAATGTTAGGAAACCAACTCAATGAATAATTATTGGATGATACAAATGAAAAGACCTCCTTTCTATATATAGGAGTCTAAGGGGTCATAATATAATCAGAGCCGACATAGCAATAATAATGTAAGGGCACAATAATAACAATAGTGGGCTTCTATGGGGCACAATAGTAACAATATGGGCACTACATGGGTACATCAATATAATAAGGGGGTTGTACTAATAACAAGAAGGGGTGACACTAGTAGTATAGGGGCCTAACATAGCAGAGAGACAACGTACTCCACAAAGAGGCTGACGCAATGCAGAAAGGCAGCGCAAAGCTTCAGAGGGAGATCCATATTTGCTGAGGAGAAGTTGAGATTCAGAGGCAAGAGCCAGAGTGGGGGCCCAGAGGCCAGAAGATCAAGTTTCCAGAGCAGCAACTGATCAACAGAGTGAGAGAGACACTGGCCCCAGCAAGCTGATGCAAAGGCATCACAGAGCCAGTAAAGGGCAACTCATCTTGAGCTAAGGTTAGTGTCGTATCACCAGTGGAAGTGAGATTTTTCTCACTAGACTTCTGTCAGTGATTTTCTCTGTATGGAAAGCTAGATTTAAGCTTCCATAGATTTGTACTCAGATTTACTATTGCATAATAATAAAACCCTCAGCTGTTGCACCGGTTTTCCCAAGTTGGGTTTTTCCGAGGACATTGGTCAAAAAATAACAGTGTTTATTGTGTGTGTGCATCTATTCTTCCAGTGTTTTATTTCTTCCACAGTATTTATTTTGTGAAGGCTGCAGTGTATTAGTTTCAATATTTTCCATAGGAAACTGCAAATAATTTGTTCAATTAATTTAACAAATAGAAGAAATTTAATCAGTTGTTGCAATAGGATTCAGGGTCACTGAATTTTCACATGGTATCAGAGCACAGATAGAAGTCGGAGAGCTTAGTAGTAGCAAAGGAGAAGGAGGTTCGAATTTCTGTGTAGGAAATAGTTCAAAACCCTTAGAGGCAGTGCAGTCCCTTAGGCCAGGAGGGTCAAGTTTTTAAGGAAAGATCTATTTCTCTGAAAGAGTCGACAAAGAAATTATATCTTCCAAATCAGAGCTTACCAGAGGCAGAGGGAGCCACAATATTTTCCCTGTAGAGCAAATATTTAGCTGGGATGCAAATTTTGCAGCAATTTGCTAGTGCACAATAGCGTCAAGAGGAAGGAAGAGCACACATTGAGGGAATTCATTTCTTAGGGGACTTCTAGCACAAAAGTTCAAATTTTCCTAGCAGAGCAGCGGTAGTTGTGTGCAGAGTTTCTCACTCTAGAAGGGAGTGCAAATAGCTGGGAAGTAGCTGCATAGAGGAGAAGAGGAGGAATTCGACATTTTGGAGAGATGACATCAACAGGGTTGAGAGATCAAGATCAGTTGGAGGGAGCCTCCAACTATGTGATCTGGAAGGCTAGAATTTCCTGCCTTGTAGATGAACATGATCTCAAAACTTACATCGATAGTGTGGTAGCTGTACCTGCATATGCAGATCTGCTTAAGAATTACAAGGAGATGGCGAAAGCAAAGAAGTTGATTATCGATGGGGTTTAAGATCACATGGTATCTCACATAGTTGGCAAAGATATTGCCCGACAGATGTGGGAGGCACTTGCTACACTATAAGAGGGATCTTCCGAGCAACGAAAGATGTATCTTGAGGAGAATATGAGATGCACAAGGAAAGAGAAAGGGGAGCGTATAGACCCCTTCCTTAGTAGGCTTCAGGATGTCCACGACCATCTGTATTCAGTAGGGTCAGTGCCCCAGTCTACATAGTTGGTACGGTTAGCTTTGAACAATGTTTTTGAAGAATGGAAAGTTTTTGTCCAGAGTATCCTACGCAGAGAAAAACTACTAGACTAGGGTTGTATGTGGGCTGATTTGTAGCAGCAGGAGATGAGACGAGATCTGGTGAATAGTACCATCAGTGGTAGCAACAGTAGTGGTGGGATGAAGCAAGTAAAGGAGGAGGAAAATGTGGCCCTCAAATCAAAGGGGAAGCAAGAGCAGTGCAAGAGGAAGAAAGACATTTCCAAGGTGAAATGCTTCAGATGTAGTGAGCTTGGCCACTACAACACTCAATGTCCTCTCAGAAAGAAGGACAAGGAGGAGAAACAGGATCAACAGGCTACATCCACAGAGATCAACAGGTTGTCCTCCAGATTGGAGGAAGAGTTTTCCATGATCACCGAGAGACCTCCAAGGGAGAGGTGGGGTGATTTGGTTTTGTAGCCCCAAATAGCTACAGGATGGGTTGGATTCTTGAGGAAGTCCACCTCATAAATTAATACCTTGTTACGGGAGCCCATTGTATGTAGTAGCAGGATGGATCAGTGGCAGTTGGTGCAATTAGGTGCCAGAGTGACATATGTAGTAGCTAGTAGCAGGTTAGATACTGAGCAACGTAGAGAAGAGTTCGCAGCAGTGCATATGGCACAACGCAGAATCAGTAGCAGCGCAGAGGCTTGAGTGACAACGCAGAGTCTAGCAATAGTCAGGACTCAGGTGACAAATTCATCATACTAACCACAATTGGTTTAGTGTTTTGGATGCTTTTTCATAGCAGTTGTTGCAGTTGCAGCAGCAATAGATGGGGAGGGAGTTGCAGTGTAGATGCAGTGTTGGTAGTAGTTCAGTGGAGCCAACAGCAAAATGGATGCAGAGTTTATCAAAGTTGCGCAGTAGTCACTGGGTAGCAGCAGCCAAACATCAACAACATAATAGGAGGTGGTGCAAAGACAAGGTGTTGCTTTAGTGGGTTGCAACACTAGAACACATTGGAGTGTTGATTGTTGTAGAATTGAATGTGTTGTAGCCACAAAATTTTGTGGAGAGGCTAGAATATATGTGTTCTCCAAAACCTAGAAATCGTTTCTGGAAATTCCACCTAGAGACGACTTAATTAATCTAATTAATTATTTTTAATGGTTTCTAAGTCTAAACTTACGAAATCTGGTTAATTAAACAGTATTAATTAAGTCATGGTGAAAATCTTCTAGAAGAAGACATGGATCGATTTCTAGTTAATCTTAGCCATCGATTATGTTTTAATCTTGGTCATTGAAGCCTCAAATTCAAAAAGAAATTATAAGAATAAATTCAATGGGGGTTGGAGAACACACTTGGAGCTGCTAGGAAATCGAACTCCAAAGTAGCACTGTGAGTTGCCAGAGGTGATTAAGTAGTTTTGAAGCAGTGAGAGAGAGGTAGGGATAGTAAGGCCCGAAGGAATTTTTTCCAGTCCGGTGAGTGCATAACAAAGAGACAGAAAGGTTGATGCAGTGTAGAGGGGCAGTGCAGAGCTTTAGAGGGAGATTCTTATTTGCTGAGGAGAAGTCAAGATTCAGAGGCAGGAGCCAGAGTGGGACCCTGAAGGCCAGAAGATTGAGTTTCCAGAGCAGCAGTTGATCAACAGAGTGAGAGAGACGCTGGTCCCAGCAGGTTGACGCAAATCTGCATAGGTTGAGACAGAGGCAGCAAGGGGCAGCTCATCTTGAGCTAAGGTCAGTGTTGGATCACCAGTGAAGTGAGATTTTTCTCACTAGACTTCTATCAGTGATTTTCCTTGTATGGAGAAAGCTAGATTTAAGCTTCCATAGATTTATACTCAGATTTACTACTGCATAATAATAAAACCCTCACTTGTTGCACCCAATTTTCCCAAGTTGGGTTTTTCCAGGGACATTGGTCCAAAAATTTCAATGTTTATTGTGTGTGTGCATCTATTCTTCTAGTGTTTTATTTCTTTCGCAGTATTTATTTGTGAAGGCTGTAGTGCATTAGTTTCGATATTTTCTGTAGGAAACTACAAATAATTTGTTCAGTTAATTTAACAAATAGAAGAAATTTAATCAGTTGTTGCAGTAGGAATCAGGGTCATCGAATTTTCACACTATATGTGGAACCACTGGACACATGTGGACCCAGATGGGAAAAGTGATAAATGGGGTCAAAATGAGTGGAGGGGAATGATGTATATGGTGTCAGGAAACGGGACCACGCAACCAAAATCGGGATTTCTCATGTAGTGCGAGCCCTAAAGCTAATGGCCAGTCAAGGAGATCCCATGGGACTAGGATATAAGTTTAACTATCGAATCGTATAGAGGAGACAAGAGTACAAAACTTGCCCACTCTTTCCACCAAATCCCCCTGCCAATCCATGCCCAAAAGTTTCCATGATAAGTAAACAAACTTACTCAACTAAACTAATGAAAAGTCATGCCTTTAGGGTTGGGAGGCCCACCTTCAAACATATAATCATAATAGATGGGTGAGTGACCACAAGGCTGGCTTAGGTGGTGGAGAAAATGGCACATCGTGCTATCTGGTGGCTCCGAAAAGAAGCTAGCTGCTGGATTAGGACCATCTTGGAGAATTTTTTTCTCCTAAGGATATCACCCACAAAGTGGTGGGTAATATCTGGCTCCAATTGGGACATGATCTCTCTAGATAGTGCACAAATGTACTCGAATGGGGAGAGAACTCTAGCAATCTATTAGGTCTGCAGATCTATCGCATGCACATATCACAATTCAAACACACAGGGCAACATGATTTCACGACGTCTCATGATCGAACACGGTTAGTATTAGGCCATAAAATCAATAGGATTTTTTTAATTCTAAATGTAATTTTAATCAAAATGCAACTACTCTATCATGATAATATCATATGATGTTAATTCTAATGAGAAAATCAGCACGCAATGCACCCTACCTAATATGCGTATTACATCTTACAAGTACTAAGTGTAATCATAGAGCCAATGCAACCATGACATCACTAGATCAATATAAAAACATTTTCCCAATGATTACTTATGTAGGAAATCCAAGAGCAAGGATAGGTACAATCATATGGAGGGTCACTAGGGTGGGAGGTGCAAAATCAGAATGCCCATGCATGGAGGATCACGGGAGAAGAGGGAACAAAGGGATGTAATCTACTCAACGAGATCCTCTCTAACCAAAAGATAGAGATGTCGACAATCAGGCTCATAAAATTTGATGGATGAAAACCTTAGGCATATTACTTTCATCATGGTCCTTGTCATTTATGTCATGCTTTATGGCCACTATAGGGTCATGATTAGTAGGAGACGGAGACTGATGAGATGGAGAAACACAAGAAAGTCAGCCATGATGATCACACATAGGAGGCATGGAGGATTCCTCATTATTAGTGATAATGTAAGAAGGGTTGAGGAAAGGGTCCACACGAGACTTAACTACAACCCCAGGATTGTGAGGAAAGAGAAGGGTCCCATCGATGTCAAATATAGGGTCCTCGTCGAAACAATTTCCACAGACCTCCCATTTTCCTTCTTTAATATGGAAGTAATCATCAATGTTCGAAGGGGCTATGGGATCACCTTCTCCAAGGTTTTCAAAGGGTAGATCATCAGAGATAGTATGCTTGGGAAATATAGGGTTAACCCTAACTTCACTTTCTACAAAATCACCCTCCCTATCACACACGCTTTCAGAATTATCATCATCCCATCTTTCGTCATGTGGACACAGGGAGGACCCCCTTTTCTGCTCATCATCTAGATTCCCAAGGTCATGATGGTGTTCAATGAAGGCTTCCTTTTGAATGTTTAAGGCAAGGCATACTTGAAAATGTCTAAGGAAGCCATCAACGAATTCCTCAATGGATGAGATGCTCCTAGGTTCGTGATTTTGCAACCATTAGTTATGACCACAGAGAGATCTCATGAACAACAACATACAAACACCTTGGTGGACCACTTTCTCCTTTGAAGCATGCGCATTAAATATTTCAACATGAGTCATTGCGGAGAGTGGATCACCATCAAACACGGGCACCACACGTACCATCCTTTCTACGACATGATTAGGGTGCCCAAGGATGCTAGTGACGTCCAAAGCGGGAAAATCATCAAAGAAAGACATATTATTGAGATATACATGTAAATTATGTAAGAGTTGCCAGGGTGAACTTGAAATGCCTTTAGAGATGCTTGCTTCAGCCTAAAAGCATTGACTTTGAAGTTTGATGAAGAACTAGGGCTTTGTTCTTCCAGTGGAGTTTCCAAAAGGATATATCAGTAATGTTGTATGGGAATGAGACACATCTCGTGTCCCTGGAAACAACGCCAAAATGTTACTGTTCAAACTAGCAGGGATCCTAGGAGGGAATCCTATAGAGAAACTACTAGGTCAAAGGGAAACAATGGAGCAATAGTGTAATATTCCTAACCCAGAATAACCCTCAAAACCCCAGCAAAACTCCAACCAAATACGTGCAAATGATATAGTAACCCAGAAGTGATAAATAACAGTGAAACAACATATAATGACATAAACCAGAAATATGAGCAGATACACAAGAAATGCAGCAAGAAGGGCTAAGCCATTTTATTATACTAAGCAATAAAATAAGTACAAGAGGTGATCAGACATATGGCACCTCGACTTGCACAAGGAAAGTGAAGAAATACTCTTAGAATGACAAGAATGGCCTCTCTACATGGATGTTGTTGTTGTGCTGCTGCTGCTACTAGAAAACAAATGATGATTTGGGGTTTCTCCCCTCCTCGGAAAAAGTTGAAACTTTGGATTCGGGCTCTACTCAAGAAACTCATAAAAACCCAGAAAGCTCTCCTCTAATGGGCGACCTCCGGAAAACACCCTCTTGGGGTTCTGCGCAGTTCCTTAATGCCCTACCCTGCCACTGAAGAAAACCCCTCTAAACTCTGCCTGAAACATTGCCAAAAATCCTGCCAAGATCCTCCAATGAGACAAGAGTTGGACCCCTGCTCTATCTCCCAGCACAAATCCACCTGCAAACCCCAATCCATCATTGCAACCAAAAAGAACTGCGTCCCTCTCCAAGTGTTGCGTAGTCCTCCAAAACGCTGATGAAACTGCTGCTGATATGATAGTAAAACTACTGCTGAAATACCGATGGAAATACCTTGCCCGAGCAGGCACTCGAAGTCCCCTGGGGCTAAGGGTAAGATCTTTGAACGGAGACACTCAATGCACTAAACAGTGCTGCAGACCAACTAAATAGCTAGCGTGCTCAGAAGTCAAAACGACTAGCTCAAAAAGCACATAATTGAATGATCCAAAATGAGGGGGCTCCTATCTATTTTATAGCCTCTGCCTCTCACAATCCCTAGGCTCACCTCCTCTTGCGTGATTCCCCCTCTTGCCATGTGTTCTTTTCCTCCTGTGCAGTTCCTCCATGTGTCTGTGTGGGCTCCATTTCTGCATCCCCCTTTGGCTCCCTTGGCTCCCCTTTAAGTCACAACGTTGTGCTACCTAGGAAGTGACTTTTTATTCTAAAGTGAGTTATGTTCCCCCTTCCTCACTTTTTTATTTACAAATAACTATAGAAGGCAAAAATTGAACTAAATCAAATATCCCAATTAGCCATAGCTTATTAGGAATATTACAGTCTCCCCTGGCAAAATGTTGCTTGTCCTCAAGCAACTGAAGTGATGGATGATGTAAGATATTCTCACCCTCCCAAGTGGCATCTTCATTCGGCAAATTCTTCCACCTCACCAAGAATTCCCGCACTATCCTGCTCCGCAGTTGCCTCTCCCTAGTGTCAATGATAGCCTCCAGATGCAATACCAAATGCCCCTCATCATCCATGGGTGGTAGCTCATCTGTCACTGTCACTTGCTGCCCCAATGCCTTCTTCAGGCATGATACATGAAAAATGTTATGAATCTTGCTGCCTTGGGGCAGCTCCAACTCATACGCAACTTGTGTCATCCTGCATATCACCCTGTATGGCCCATAAAAGCGGGGCTTGAGCTTCTCAACCCCCTTTTGCTTCAGTGATGATTGTTGGTATGGCTATAATTGTAGGTAAACCATGTCCCCTACCTCGAACTGCCTCTCGACCCAACCCCTATTGGCATACAGCTTCTGCTGGTTTTGCGCTGTAGCCATGTTATCCTTGAGGGCTCGGAGGATATCCTGACTCTCTTGGATCCAAATCTTGGCTCTAGGAGCCCTGCTATCACCAAACATCACGTCGACAAAAGATAAAGGATGATACCCATATAAGGAATAGAATGGTGACATACCAATGGACATGGATGTGAAGTATTTGTAGCAATATTCCCCCAGATGCAGCCACTTCAACCATGCTCGTTGCTGCCCACTGACATAGTTACGCAAGTAGCCCTCCAGCCACTTGTTAACTATCTTTGTCTGCATATCCGTATGTGAGTGATAGCTGGTACTCGGTGTCAACTTCGTCTCCACCAATCGGAAACGCTCCTGCCAAAACCCGCCCATGAAACGGCTGTCCCTGTCACTAACGATGGTCTTAGGAAGACCATGTAGCCTGAAGATCTCCCTGAAGAACAGGTCGGCCACTTGCGCTGTTGTATAGTGTGCGGATATGGCAAAGAAATGTGCGTACTTCGCTAGTCGATCAATGACGACAAAGATACAATCCTTGCCCTATATCGTGGGCAACCCTGTGATGAAGTCCATCGAAATGCTCTCCCATTTCCCCTCCGGAATGGGAAGAGGCTGTAATAAACCCGCGGGATGGCTCATCTCTCCCTTGTTCCTCTGGCAAACATCACACTCCCGGATGTGTTGGAGCACGTCCTCCTTGAGGCCCTTCCATGAAAACTTCTCTCTAATGGCCCTGTAGGTTTTGGTAAACCCCTGATGTCCTGCCAAAGGTGAATCATGTGATGCCTGGAGTACCTTCTTCTTGAGCTGAGACCCCTCAGTCAAGAAGATCATGTCCCTGTAATAGATGATCTCATCGACCACCCTGTACCTGTCATCTGCCACCTGCCCATCTAGAAACTCACATGCAAACCTGTCCTTGGAGTACTCTAGTAAGAGTCGAGCCCTCCAATTTGTATCCAAGCTCATAAGAGTCAACGTGGCTGGTCTATGTGGAAGGGCATCTGCTACCATGTTGTTCTTACCCTTGACATACTCAATGTCAAAGTCATATGCTTGGATTTTACTGATCCACTTCTGCTACCTCTCTTGTAGCTGCTTCTACTCCAGAAAGAACTTGAGGCTGTTGTGATCAGTCCTCACCCTGAACCTGTTGCCTACCAAATACTGCCTGTACTTAGCCATTGCATGCATGATGGCCAGCATCTCCTTGTCGTATATGGAATACAACCTCTTGTGCGAAAGGAGATTCCGGCTCTCAAATGCTATAGGGTGACCTCCCTACACCAATACTGCGCCGATCCCCTCTCCCGACACATCACACTCCAAGACAAATGGTTGCCTCAAATCTGGCAATGCAAGAATTGGGTAGCTACTCATAACCTCCTTGAGCCTGTCAAAGGCTCGCTGCGCTGTATCTGACCAACTGAATGCCCCCTTTTTCGTCAAATCTGTCAGGGGTGCAGCAAGCTGTGAGAAAAACTTTGACGAACTTCTGGTAGTAAGTGCAAATGCCAATGAATCCTCGAAGTTCCATCACGTTTCTCGGCTCCGGCCATTCCCTGATGGCCTTGATCTTCTCCTCGTGGACCCTCACTCCGTCCACCCCTATGATGTGTCCCAGATACAACATCTCTGTCAATCCAAATTCACACTCGGAGAGTTTGACATAGAACTGCTACTCCTGTAAGATACGCAATATTGTCTCAATGTGCTGGATATGCTCCTCCAAAGTCCTGCTGTAAATGAGAATATCATCGAAGAATACCAACACAAACTTCCTCAAATGACTACAGAAGATGTGATTCATGTAGGACTGAAATGTAGTTGGGGCATTGGTCAGCCAAAAAGGCATCACCAAGAACTCGAAGTGCCCATAGTGACACCTGAAGGCGGTCTTGGGAATATCCTACTCCCTCATGCGAATCTGATGGTACCCAGATCTCAAATCAATTTTTGAGAAGAATTGTGCTCCCCTGAACTGGTCCATCAACTCATCAATCCTGGGTATGGGGTACCTGTTCTTTGGGGTCTTCTTGTTCAAGGCCCTGTAGTCAATGCACATCCTCAATGTACCATCCTTCTTCTTCACCAACACCACAGAAGAAGCAAAAGGACTCGTGCTCGGATGAATGTGCCCAAATGCCAGCAACTCCTGGATAGCCCGCTCAATCTCGTCTCGATAGGCCTTGGGGTGCCTATAGGGGGTGGTGATCACTGTCTGGATGCCCTGCTCAAGCTCGATAGTGTGCTTAAACCCCCGATCCGGTGGCTGTCCTAGTGGAATCTCTCCAAACACTATGGCATACTGATCAAGGATGTACCGTCTGCCCTGTAGTCCCTGCCTCTGATGCACGTACCTCCACTGCCCACTCTATGTCTCCCTTCCGGAAGACTGCCTCCATCCGATGAGACGACACATTCTGAGGCGGATATGTGTGCTGCCCCCGTATCTTCTCATGCCTCTCGGTCTTCTCATCATCCCACTCCATCTCTAGGGTCTTCCAATCCGTCGTGACCTTCCCTAGAGTAATAAGCCACTAGACACCCAGTATCATGTTGGTGTCCGAAATATCGACCACGAAGAAGTGGTCAGTCAATGTGTAGGTGCCCATCGTCACCAAAAGCTCTGGAACATAATGAGCACAAGTCATGGTCTGATCTCCTGGGACCAATACTGAAAACCCATCGAAGCTCTCTGCCTGAATACCTCTCCGCTCAACGATCTGTGCATTGATGAAGTTGTGGGTTGCCCCACTATCAACCAAAACTGATATCTGCTGGCCATGTACTGTCCCTCGTACGCGTAACGTCAGATACTTGGGAACTCCTCGCAATGCTGCAAGGGCCCCTCCGGTGGGTGCAAAAGATGCACCACTTGATTTTGGTGGTGGAGGTGGCAAAGGTCCCTATATGGTATGGATATCTCCTGCCTCCACATCCTCCTCGTCATCCTATTCTCCACTGCTCTCGGAGAAGACCTCAATAAAATGTGCTTTGCCAGCAACACATCTATGTCCTAGTGCCCATGGCTCCTGACAGGTGAAGCACAACCGCTTTTTCTTCAGCTCCCGCCTGGCATCATCGTCAAGCTATACTCGTCCTGAATTCCCCTTTGGAGGAGGAATCCTCACATCCTTCCCCTTAGACTGAAAAGTCTGTCTCTGGGGATAAGGTGTCTGGGTCCTAGGTAAGACATCCTGTAAGTCTCGGGTCCTGCTGATGGCATCCTAGAGTGTGGCTGGTCTAGTGGATCGAACTAAACCTCGAAGTGGCTCTGCTAACCCCTCAACATACATATAGACCCTCCGTGTCGTGGATAGGTCTGGCACCATCATGGAGACCCTCAAGAAATCTACAATGTAGGTCTCTGGGATCCCTGTCTGCTTGAGCCTCGTCGGCTCAACAAAATGTTGATCTAGATCCCTCTGATCAAATCGCTCCATCAGTCTCCTGGTAAACTCGGCATATGTCGTCACTGTGGAGTGCCCTAGTGTAACCATCCCATGAAACCACCAATCCTGGGCCTTGCCATCCAAATGCAATGTTGCCACCTTGATGGCCTCTGCCTTCGACATTTGGTTAAGCTACAAATAAATGTCCAGCTTCTCCACCCAAGACTTTGCCGAACTGTTTGATGAGCCATCAAACGTAGGCAAGTGGAATCTACTCGCTGCACGGTGGGTATCGCCATCATGGTAATGCCGGTACCCTCTGTGATGGTCGCAGGGTCTGCTATCCCGCTGGAGCTGAACAAAATCTCTGAATGAGAGGGCTTCCCTGAACTCCTGCCCATAGGCCTAGTACTCTACAAAATAATCGCTCATATGTCCGAGCTCTGCCTCCTGCTGGGCTACGGCCCTTGTGTCTGCTCTTGAGAAAGTGGGCATGGTAGTGTGTGTAGGGGCATCTGAGGCCACCTACTGCGCAGTATCACGTTGCTCTGGCAGGTGATGGGATGCACCTGATCCCCCACCAATCTGGAAAACTCGTGGGCTCTCACGTTTTCTGGCCTCTATTGTTGTGAATCTCTGCCCCATCACCTCAATCCGTCTCGACAGATCCTGCACTGATTTGAGGATCATATCCACAAATCTCTTCCCGTCCTTGTCGGCCATCTGTCTTGCATCCACTACTGGCTCTCTCTATTCTCCATCTGCCACAGGCTCCTCCTGTTCTGCGTCCACCACGGGAACACAGTCTCCCTCCCCGTAGGTATTCTCCAACCTACATCCAGTGTCTCTGTACCTCCTACCTCTGTAACAAACATAGGGTTTTTCCCCTGGTGTCATAGATTGCTAGCTCCACAGGCTGAGCCAGATCTATGCTCTGATACCACTGTAATATTCCTAACCCGGAATAACCCTCAAAACCCCAGCAAAACTCTAACCAAATACGTGCAAATGATATAGTAACCCAGAAGTGATAAATAACGGTGAACAACATATAATGACATAAACCGGAAACATGAGCAGATACATAAGAAATGCAGCAAGAAAGGCTAAGCCATTCTATTATACTGAGCAATAAAATAAGTACAAGAGGTGATCAGACATATGGCACCTCGACTTGCACAAGGCAAGTGAAGAAATACTCTCAGAATGACAAGAATGGCCTCTCTGCGTGGATGATGTCACTGCTGCTAGAAAACAAATGATGATTTGGGGTTGCTCCCCTCCTTGGAAAAAGCTGAAACTCTGGATTCAGGCTCTACTCAAGAAACCCATGAAAACCCAGAAAGCTTTCCTGGGATGGCCAACCCCTAGAAAACACCCTCTTGGGGTTCTGCGCAGTTCCTCAATGCCCTGTGCTGCCACTAAAGAAAACCACTTTAAACTCTGCCTGAAACACTGCCAGAAATCCTGCCAAAATACTCCAATGAGACAAGAGCTGGACCCCTACTCTATCTCCCAGCATAAATCCACCTGCAAACCCCAATCCAACAATGCAACCAAAAAGAACTGCGTCCCTCTCCAAGCGCTGCGTAGTCCTCGAAAAAGCTGATGAAACTGCTGCTGATATGATAGTAAAACTACTACTAAAATAACAATGGAAGTACTTTGCCCGAGTAGGCACTTGAAGTCCCCCAGGCTAAGGGTGAGATCTCCGAACGGAGACACTCAATGCACTAAACTGTGTTGCAGACCAGCTAAACAGCTAGCGTCCTCAAAAGTCGAAACGACTAGCTCAAAATGCATATAACTAAATGATCCAAAATGAGGGGGCTCTTATCTAATTTATAGCCTCTACCTCTCACAATCCCTAGTCTCACCTCCTCCTGCGTGATTCCCCCTCTTGCCACGTGTTCTTTTCCTCTTGTGCAATTCCTCCATGTGTCTGCGTGGGCTCCATTTCTGCGTCCCCCTTTGGTCCCCTTGGCTCCCCTTTAAGTCACAAAGTTGTGCTACCTAGGAAGTGACTTTTTATTCTAAAGTGATTTATGTTCCCCCTTCCTCACTTTTTTATTTACAAATAACTATATAAGGCAAAAATTGAACTAAATCGAATATTCCAATTAGCCATAGCTAATTAGGAATATTATAAATAGCCCACCGTCACCTCAGCTAAGGCCCTCGACTCTTTACGAACTTTCACCGATGGGAGAAGTCCCAGTATGAAAGCAATCAAAGGGATGAAATAGACCAATGAATGGATGGAAGTTGATTCCTAGGGCCTATTCACCAGAGAGACTCAATTATATGGCTTACTTGCTTGAGAAGCGAGGTGATGCGCTCGCTAGAAAGGGCCAATAGGATGCTTGAGCCTAGGTTTAGACGATATGCCTTGACAATGGTTGTTTGTGTAGCTTGGGAGGTACTCCAAGCACTAGGGTTCAGGGTTTGGAGGGAAAAGTGCCACAAGGGTCCCTTGTGGGCTTGGAACCCAAGGATGGGGTTTTGCACCCAATTGTGTTTGGGGAAATTCTGGTAGGACATTTCTACATGTGATGCCATGAGATGATAGAGGGTGGAAAGGAGAATACAACTCTTCAAGAATCGTCGAATTCCAAGTTGTAGAAGTGGAGGAATAAATTTTTGAAGTTGACAAATAATTATTGGTTTTCAAGTCGTGTAGTCTTGAAATAAAATTTCTCCAATAGATGTGTCTCTTCACTAATTCATGGAACCCCTCATTTGGATAGAAATAGAGGTTGATTTAATGTGTTTTAGAGCATCCATTTCTGCAACATCTTCTCTAGAAAAGAGATTCGATGGAGGAAGGAACAGTCAAGCCCTAGACGCAACAAGAGAAGGACACCACAAGGAGGTCGAGGATTGTTTTTGGGCTGGAACAGGGGTCTGAGTTTTCTATGATGAGGGTCGAGAAGGTTCACTGTTAGGCTAAGTTCCTAAGGGGGCAAAATTCTGTTGTTGGCAGATTGTTTGGGCACTATTTTGGAGGTCAGTGCTACAGGGGTGTTGTTGTGCTAGGCCCACAGGCCATAGCACACAACTAGGGTTGCGTAGGAGGTATTTAAGGGTAGATACCCATCCTGGATTGCAATGTGGCTAAGGAGGAGGTCATCAAGGGTGTGTCGCAGCCCTTAAAGGGCTTGTTTGTTGACTATGTGGTGGATTTAGGGTTGCAGCAAGTGCCCTAACTAGGACTGTCACAAACAGCGAAGTGCAAACATATGTGCAACAGTGTTTTGGAGCGTTAGGTCATGCATTGACCAAATTGGATCAGTTTGACTTGCAGCCTGTGGGAGCCAATTTGGAGGCTTGTTTGAGTGACCATAAGCCTTCATCGCTGCAGATTCCACAGTGATTGGATTGGGTTCCATTGATCTAATTGGAGGGCAGTGTGTTGGCTACCCAAAGTAGCCCTATAGCAGGATATAAGAAGGACAGTGTTAGGTGCATGAATGGGTGAAGTTTGTAGTCTTATGAGTAGCTCTTTAATGGATGAAAGAGGCCACTAGAAGGCAGATTAGAGCTCGGGAATTCACCAACCTAGAGAGCAGATTTATGAGCCTATGTACAAGCAGCAGAAGTGACATGCAATAGTGTTAGGTGGCAGCCCACCTAAAGTCTCTATGCGTAGTCGCCTTGATGGACTAGGGTACTACTAGTGAGTAGTATGGAAGTGAAGGATCGATAGGATTATGTTGATTTGGGGTAGCATCGGATGTACTCTAGCCATGCAAATTGGTGTAGAGGCTAAACCACATGATATCTCCAAGACCTAGAAATGGTTTGGGTAGATTCTAACCGATTTGGGAGATATTAAAATAATTAATATTTTTAATGGAGTTCCCAAGTCTAAATTTAGGAAAAATAAAATATTAATGGGTTTTAATATAAAATTAGGTTAGAAGGTTCCAAAAGTCATGGATCAAGTCAAATCTAATCTTAGTCGTTGATTAGAGATTTAATCTCAATTGTTGGAGGACCAACAGGAAAAGTATAAGAAGAGGCTTGAGGGTCAGTTGGAGAACACACTGAGAGAGAGCCGTCAATTCGATTTTTGGAGCGGGGTTAGCTAGGAAATTCGAATTAGTGGTCTGGAGAGTAGCAGGAGGAAGCAAGTACGGAACAGAGAGTCGAGAACAGCACCAGGAGAATAGCGAAGAGGTTGGAGAGGTAGACACAGAGCCTCTCAGACAGACGCAAAGATTGTAGACTGCGCAGTCACTGGAGGGCCTGCGTGGGTGACGCAGAGAGGCCCAGTGCTGACGCAGAGAGGCAGGGGCTAATGCAGAGGGTCTGGGAGCAACGCAGAGGTCATCCAGGCTGACGTTGAGACTGGGGAATGCGCTGAAGAATTTTCCCTCTGTTGGGTAAGCTAGTTTGGCACCTAGTTGTACTAAAGAATTGTTGACTAATAAAATCCTTCCTTGCTGCATCGGTTTTCCCACATTGGTTTTTTCCGAGGACTAATTGTCCAAAATATTTGTGTTGATGTGTTAATTCTTGTGCATGTGTTTGTTTCTGTATTATGATGTGATATCTGCAGCATAATTGATTTTAATGTTTACTGAAGGATTTTTTTAAATAACTTATCGGGAAATAAGTAGGTAAAATTAATCA
>APFE031597107.1:0-22181 GCA_000404065.3 Pinus taeda
ACACAGAATAGCAATGATTTTATTATTCAGAGAGTAATGTTCACTTGCCTCTTCGAGGGGGCAACCTCCAATAGAGAAGAGCTCGATTACAAAATAAGACACGATGCCCCTCACAGGGAGTCTCTATCCTTTATATATGACTCATACATGCAATACCATGGGCCAATACCGTGGTATTACTAATACCATCTATCTAATACTACGGCCCATTTGCAACTAACTGTGGTTCCGTTATTAATTGCGGATTAACCACTTACAATTATTAATATGCGCTTTATTGAATCTTGACTATGACGTGGTCCCATTACATAGATAAGGGGGTTAGGGTGGGACCCTAACAGTTAGAGACATTATCTGTGATGATTTGAACAACATTAGCCAACCCCACCTCTTCAACAACCTCATCCAAGAGCTGAAACAACAAGTGTGCATATTTCACCCTATCATATGCATCAACTGATCTTAGAAACATGGTTCCATGTCGGTAAAAGATAAGAAAGTTTATGATGGTATGATTCCTTTGATCAGTCCATCCATCTGACATGATGGTGTATCCTATTTTTCCCATGAGTTTTTGAAATATTTCAAATATTCATCAATGGAGGAAACTTATTTCACAAATGAGATCCCCTTAACTCATGCATAGTAGGGCCTTTGAAGCCCTTTCCAACAACAAGTATCGTATCAAACATAGGTTCATAATAAGGTGAACAAGAAGCATTGAAGGGGACATCAGAATAACACCACCATGTAGCTATGTAATCACATACAATCTCTCTCAATTATTTCTTCCAATGGTCATCTAAAGTGGTATGCATATGAATTCTACTAGATTGAGGACCATGTGCATCTAATGGAGAGGAGGGTGTGAAATAAATTTTGGTATCATCCCTCTTTTTCATTTTACCCTTACCCTTTTCTTGCATAGACTCCAAAGTGGGAGGAACATAGTGAAAGGGGTTGGATGCATTAGTGAAAGAGATAGATGAAGAGCTCTCATAATCAAAATTGGGGTTGGCAGCCATCATTTGTTGTATACTTCTCTTCCTACTAGTTTCAACCTCTATTTTTTTTGCCTAGCTTTTTCTTGCTCAAACTTCTTAAAGTTATTTAGCAACTCCTTCCTAATCTCCCCAATTTGTTCTGACCGTGCTTTACATGGAGTAATTTGGCCTCTAATACCAACCAAGTGTTGTTTCAACCTATGAATGCCCCCTCCACCCTCAATTTTTCTATGACAAAATTTGCAATGCATTTGATTATCAATCATTCCAGCATATGACCAAGCAACATCTTTCACTCTAGGAACCATTTTTGGACTTATAAATGAAAGGAAAAAATATGAAAATGAAAACACAAAAAAAAACATTGCTTCATTGTTTATTTATTTTACAAAAAGAATCTTTTCAATTTAGAGATTTGCATCAAAAAAGAAGAAGCAAAAACTGACTTTAGAAGTGAAAAAAAATACCTTTGGGCACAAATTGCCTCCTTAATGCTACTCCAATGGCTACCCAAGAAGCTCCTCATTTCTACTCCAATGATTGCCCAAGACTCCTCAATGCTGCTCCAAAAACAAACTCCACAACTCTTCATAAACTCCTCACAAATTCTCACACAAATGCAATGAGATAGCTGTGAGGAAATGTGAGGGGGTTGGGTATCTTTTATAGGCTTGGGAGAGGTAAATGGACCTCAAAAAACCTAAAAACCAATTAGAATGCAGTGAGGGGTTTGTTTCCCCCCCAAAAATAAGTTACATTGGCCGTGCATGGGTGTGACTGGACGAACTAGTGACCGATTTGTTACCGAATCGATCGAGTTGGTGACCGAATTGGTCGGTTCGGTAACAAATCGGCCACTGGTTTGTTTTCTCTATCAAGCCAGACCGATCAGAGGTCTGGCTTAGTCGGTTCGGCCGATTTGGAGCTGGCTCGATTGTTTTTTAAAACACTGGTTGACATAACCATATTGAATCCTATTAGTTCTTATAAATTTGATTTTGATTGTACATTTTTGTTTTGAGGCCCCTTTTTGACCTTAAAATTTCTCTAATACCATGATGGGCATTTTGATTTTTTGTTTTTTCTAATAAAGGAGGGGTCCTTGATGAGCCTAAAAAATGGGTAATTATATGGGCTCATTTTACTTCCTAACCTAGTAAAATCAACCATTCTCTTAGCTTATTGTATGATTTTCTAATTATATTTATGCTTATAGAGTGAGTTGAGTTAGTTATGATGCCATGTGGTCTAATATGTGTTTAATGCAGATTATTGATGAATTTTGTGGTCAAAGTCAAGGATCCAGTGGACAAATGGCAGCAATAACTCGAAGTGGAAAAAGGAAAGGACTTATAGGAGGGAATCCCCCTCATTTATTATTCACCACTTAGAATTCCCCTTCATTTAGCTCAGAGTACAAGCAGCCAAGTCATGCATTAGCAAGCAACCGAGCAAGTGGAAGATGACTGATGATTATCTCGAGTTTGGGAGCCAAGCCTCCCTGATTTTAAGGAAGCTACTGGTAGCTTCATTTGTATAAGTAAAGAGGCCTAGGGCCTCACTAGGGTCAGATTTTTGTTGGATTTTGATACAATTTTTCTTATGTAAACTATGCTCAACTTCGAGCTTATTATCTTGATATTTCATGTAATCTTGTTATTGTTTTGAGAATAAAAATGGAATCCTTTTTGATTTAGCACTGAGTTACCTCAGAGGGCTCAAGCTCTTGGGTTAGGGCCCAATCCAAGCAGCCAAGCTCCTCTTTACTTGTATTTGTATGTTTCATTTTAGTCCGTAGATTAGGTTGTTGTTAGATGCATTTCTTTTATGGATAAGAATATGTTGCTTTTGATGATTTAGTAGTTTGATTCCATTTGTGCTTTCTATAGCAGATTAAGTAGTGATAAAGAAAATATTCAAAAGGCTAGCAACAGTGCCTTGGCCTCTCTTCCTCCCTTTGCAACAATGATTTGAGGCAAAGACCCTCTTGCTGCCCCAAAAACATAGATTTTCCTAATTCATAGGACTTCTAGTGTTTGCAGCTTTCTAGTTGGTTCATAGTCTAGTTTAGCTTTGCTTCAGAACTTATTCATCATGCTCATTTCCTTATTTTCAACAATATTATTTCGTGGTTTATTTTCCTGCAATGGTTATCAACATTTCCTTTCATAAATCATAGTTTACTTGATGCAAAAACTCTATTTTTCTAGATGCACTTATTTCCTTGCTTGCTTAATCTCATTAGTTGATTGTCAGTTGTTTATGCAACATATATCTTCTTGCAGTAGGCCAGCATATTAGCCATCCCATCCTCCATCTGATGCATGCCCTACAGGTCACCCAAGTCTCCCCTCAATTCTGCCTTAGTTTCCTGCATTTTACATAGAATTTCTTCCTCTCTCCTTGAGAAAATCCAATCATCGTTCTCTCTCCTAATGATTCTTGGTAGACCCTAGGTGCCCTAAAACTTCATTCCAACCATCATCCACCTTTTCCACACACTCACACCCTCAAAACAGCCAAAACTACTCTTGGCCTCCTTCTGTAGGCCTCCTATAAAATATTGTTTTTCCTCCTGTAGATTTCCTGTGTCCTCCTGTAGATTTTCCAATAGACTTTCTTTTGAAGGCCGAGTTTTGGAAAAGCCTCTAAGAGGCCACCTGAGACCTCCTAGGACCCATCCACACCATCCTACATCCTCTTAAGTCCCAAAACCACCCTCCTATGCCACCTATTCTCTGCCACATTCACAAACAATAAATTACATGCATGCAAATTCACATAAAAATACATAAAAATCCAGAAAGATGTTTTTTTCTCATTTGCTTCCATAAATGGTTTAGCTAGATGTTGTTTACTTCCTTGAATAGGTAATGGCATTCTTTCCATGGTTTTCATAATGCTTTCTACAAAAGTAGGATTAGTTGGTTAATTAGTATCTCCTTGGTTTGCTTTACATTTCAGCCTTCCTTTCTGCAAGTAGAATAGCATCTGTAGAGTAATCTCTCTTTTTCCTTTCATCACATATAGAGCTTCTTCTGGAATCCATAGAAGTTGGCTTGATCTCCTAGTGATCTTGCACCGGCTGATCAAGTGACAACCTGCAGTAAGAACTAGTACTTGTGCATACAACACCGTCACTTCCAAGTTTGTTACGAACTACTGGGTTGATAAGAGTAAAGTAGACAACCTAGGAGTTGTAGCATTATTGCTGCAATACTGGTGCTCAACACTTTTTGGCACCGTTGCCAGGGAAGCGTAAGAGTATTATGTGATTACTGCTTTTTTCTATTTTCTATTGCAAACTTTCTGCTAATGGTTTATTTCAGAAAAAGTACACTAGTCCTTTCTTTTCCTTTATTTCTGCATTTCCTTGCTTTCCTTTTCAATTCTGCAATTTCCATTTAAGCAAAAGTAGATTAGTCATTTCCTTTCTTCAATTTCTGCATTTCATTGCTTTCCTCTTCAATTTTGCAAATTTCATTTCAGCAAGTTCACTTAAGTTAGTTGCAAATTTTTTTGTTCAATCAATTTCAATTTTGTAGGTACTATCAGTGTGGGGAAAAAGAAACAAAAACCAACCAAAAAGATTTCCTTCAATGCCTCGTAGGAATAGAGATAATTCAGGAAAATTTTTTCCCAACACCCCCACTGCTTCACACAACCAACCTTCTCTCTTCTTCGTTGGCTACGATCAAGAAGAACCCTTAGGAGAACAACCACACATATTTGAAGAACCTATAGGGGAAGAGTAAGAAGAAGAAGACATTCCTTCAGAGCCAATGAATGAACACAGAAATGCTAGGGGGAATGGAGAAAGAATAGAGGGTACCTTTCCCATTCAAGAGACGAATGGGGACACCAAAATGAATAATATAAGCCCTTCCTCCCTACCTCATTTCCATGGTCTGACTACAGAAGATCCCGACACCTTCTTGTTTGAGTTTGCTGTTATCTGTCAAACCTATGACTATGCAGAAGATGAGAAAAAGTTGAAACTGTTCCCTTCTACTCTCAAGGATGCAACATTGTGCTGGTTCATGGGATTACCTGGAAATATTATCACAATTTGGGGTCAGATGCAACAAGCCTTTAACAACAAGTATCAAGATTATTGTAGGTCAAAAGATACTAAAGAAGAAATTTTCCGAATGACCATAGGAAATGATGAGTCCCTGGAAGACTATGAGGAGAGGTTCCAGCTTAGTTACAAAAGGGCTGAGAGTACACTTGACCTTGAGTCTCTGAAGATGGTCTTGCTCAGGGGAATTCGGGAAGATCTTTTAGACACCCTCCATCTACTAGCCGGGGGAGACATCTACCAACTATCCTATGAAGACATAAAGACTGTTTTTAGAAACCATTCTAGAGAAGCCAAAAAGAAAGGTAGGGGGAGTCAACCAATAGCTAGTACCTCTTCCTCTAACTCATCCATTAAGGGAGAATTTGGAAACAAGCTGGAAGACATCAAGTGTGAGATGCTGCAGACTCTTGCCATGCAAATAGATACCTTGCATATCAAAAGGAAATAAGAGGAAGCAGAGAGGGCTTTGGCCATATTTTTCCCTATATGCACCAGGAGGCATCCCAGGAATGGATGCCCATTGAACTCTATAGAGGCTTGTTCAGTTTGTGAAGAAAATAATTCTACAGATAAGTGCCCTTCCTTGCCTGGACTTAAAGCTGTATATCAAGGGGCTGAGGGAGTCACTGAACAACTCTATTACATAAACCAAAGAAGGCCGCATGGACCTAGACCATACCAACAGGGGATGCAAGGGACACCCCGGGCATACTACAACCCCAACCCAATCACTTCCATACCTTCTTGGGGTCCCCCTGCTCATCCTTCATGGTCCACGCCTCCTCCTTGGTCCTTCACATCTCAATATCATGCCCAACCAACCAACCATTCATTTCAATCCTATGCTCAACCACCACCTTAATGGAATGCACCTCATCAGGGGTGGAGGCCCGAATACAACTCTCTTCCCTCTCTTTTGCCTCCACCACCTGCCCAACCACAACCGTTACTTCCGGCTCCTCCAAAGCAACCCCAAATGACTGCCTAGCTGAACCCGAACCCGAACAACAGACATGCTCAACAAGTGTATAGTGGGGAACCATCATGCCCAACTTATGCTATGGAGATTCAGGAAATTAACTTACAATCTGGGAAAGTTCTCCTAGACAGTCAGCCTCTACCCAGGGAGGTTGAGGAAGATAAAGAGGGAAGTGAACTGAAAGCAATTCCACCCTTTCCTAAAAGACTATTCGTGATAGTTCAGCCTACCCTAGAAGAAACTGAACTCTTGGGCGAATTAAAACATTTAGGTGTGAAGATACCACTTCTCCAAGCCATTAAAGATGCGCCTATCTACAATAGGTTGATAAAAAAGAAGTGCTTCAGGCATCCAGGGAGGTGCAAGAGAGATGCCCCAACCATCAATGTCATAGGGCAACTGTCTGACTTGATGTTGGGGTAGGTAATCTGTCCAAAATATCTAGACCTTGGAAGCCCAATAGTTGATGTCCACGTCAATTGCACCATGATCCCACACACTTTGATTGATCTGGGTGCTGCCATTAATGTGATGACAAAGGACACAATGCTCAAACTCAACCTCTAAGGTTCCTTGAGGAAGACCACAACCATGCTACAGTTAGCAGACCGCTCCACCGTGACCTCTTAGGGGATTGTGGAAGATGTGATGGTCTCCATTGATTCTTGGGAGTACCCTGTTGCTTTCTTAGTTCTCCAGCCAAAGGAAAAGCTCACAGGGTATCCTCTGATTCTGGGAAGAACCTGGTTGGCTACTGCCGATGCCTACATCAGCTGTCGAGCTGGGAACATGACCATAAATAATGGGCATATGTTCAAGTAGTTAATCCTATATCCTCCTTCCCAACCCTTGTTGGAACATGATCTACCTCTCTGGTTGGAGGAGGAAGAAGAGGATGAAGTTTATTCTGCACCACTTTATACATTAGGAATCACCATGGGGGGGAAACAACAAGATGAGGATGATATAATTGAAAATTTGATTCAGAATCCACCTCCCAGTGTATCACCCTTAAAAGACATAGTAAGAGAAACCCAAAACAACCCCTCAACTGATCTCTGTGCGGCCGACTCCACTTCTTTCCATATTAAGAATATAGAGTTTGGTCTAGAAAGAACCTTGAAAACCAATCCATCCCTATCCACTTCCCAGGAGAAGGAACTATGTAGCCTGCTGAGAAAGCACTTAGATGCCTTCGCCTGGAGTTATAAGGAGATGAAAGGAGTGCACCCTTCAGTATGTACTCATCATATATACATCAAGGAGGGTTGCAAGCCAGTCAGGTAGCTTCAAAGGAGGATGAATCCAACACTTAAAGATATTGTTAAGGAAGAACTGCAAAAATTGCTTGATGCAGGGTTCATCTATCCCATCTCTGACAGTGAATGGGTCTCTCCTTTGGTGCTAGTGCCAAAGAAAAATGGTAAGTGGAGAATCTGTGTTGACTATCGGGAATTGAAAAAAGCCACTAAAAAGGACCATTTCCCTTTACCTTTCATAGATCAAGTGTTAGACGGTTTGGCGGGGAAAAAGTTTTTCTCTTTCCTAGATGGGTTTAGTGGGTACAATGAGATTCAAATCAGCCCAGAAGACCAAGATAAGACCAATTTCACTTGTCTGTGGGGTACCTTTGCATGTTGGGTCCTTCCTTTTGGTTTGTGTAACGCTCCAACCACTATCCAAGGAGTGGTACTGAGTATATTTTCTGAATTAGTTCATGATGCAATAGAGATATACAAGGATGAATTTTCTCCTTATGGCTCTGACTTTCAGGAAGCTTTGTCTAACCTAGGAAGAGTTCTAGATAAGTGTATTGAAATGAACCTGTCCCTCAGTTCAGAAAAATGTGAATTTTTGATGACTGAATGGATCGTGCTAGGTCATGCAATAACTCAACAAGGACTGCAGGTGGACCCCAACAAAATTACCATCGTCCAAAGGGTCCCACCTCCTCAAAAGGTGAGAGATGTCAGAAGTTTCCTAGGCTTAGTTGGGTATTACCAGAGATTCATTAAAGATTTTAGCAAGCTAACCTCTCCTTTGCTTGGCCTTTTAGGTAAAGATGTCGAGTTTATATGGTCGGAAAACTGTTAAGAAGCCCTAGATACCTTGAAAAGCAAACTCGTGACTGCCCCAATCTTGAGAGGCCCAAACTGGGCCCTACCTTTCCACATTCAGACAGATGCCTCGAACAAAGCAATAGGAGCAGCCTTGGGACAAATTGATGAAAAACTACCTTATGCCATATACTTTATAAGTAAAAACTTGTCAAAGGCGGAGCTAAACTATATAGTCACCGAAAAGGAACTCCTAGCTGTAGTGCATTCCTTAAACAAATTCAGACATTATATCACAGGCTATCAAACCTTTATGCACACTAATCATGCTAAAGTTATATATTTAATGAAAAGCCAGATGTAAATGGCCACATTATTAGATGGTTGCTTTTACTGCAACAGTTTGATTTGAACATTGTTGATAAGCTTGGTAAAGAAAATGTTGTTGTTGACTTTTTGTCTAGAGTAAATTTGCCTGCAGGTGAAGAAGGAATGGTGGATGATCAAATGCCAGATGAACACTTGTTTGCTATCTCAGTACTTTCTCCATGGTTTGCTGATATAGCAAACTACTTGGTTTCAGCACAGTTCCCACCACACTTATCCTTAAAAGAGAAGAGCAAGATAGTAAGGAAAAGTGCCCCTTTCACCTGGATTGGGGGCAATCTCTTCAAAGTTGGCCTAGATTAGATCTTGAGAAGATGTGTCAGGGAGGAGGAATTTTTTGACATCCTCCTGACCGATCATGATGGGCCTTGTGGAGGTCATTTTGTAGCAAAAAGAACTGCCTTCAAGATACTACAAGCATGCTACTATTGGTCAACTCTTCATCAGGATGTGAGGAGATACACCAACCAATGTGATTAGTGTCAAAGGACGGGGAAACCTACTCCAAAGGATGAAATGCCCATGCAACCTCAAGTGACCTTTGAGCCATTTGAGAAGTGGGGCATGGACTTTGTGGGGCCTATCAGCCCTCCTTCAAAGCAGAAGTAATACATCATTGTGTGCACTGATTACCTGACAAAGTGGGCAGAGACAAAAGCAATCAAAGCAGTGATAGATGAAAAAGTAGCTGAATTTTTGAGAGAGAACATATTCTACAAGTTCGGGTATCTAAGAGAGTTGGTCACAGATCAAGGTAGCCAATTCACTTCCAATTTGATTGAAGACCTGCTCACACATCATAGGTTCAAGCACAGGAATTCCACCCCTTCCCATCCACAAGCCAATGGGTAGGTGGAGGTCACTAACAGAGCACTGTAAGGAATCTTGACAAAGGTAGGGAGCAACAACAGGAAAGACTGGGCAAACAGATTAGTTGAGGCCACTTGGGCCTATAATACAACCTGGAAGACCACTACAGGGTTCACACCCTATGAGCCGGTCTATGGGAAGAAGGCTTTGCTGTCAATGGAATTTGAATTCAATACCTTGAGGATGGCAGCTCAGTTGGACCTAGACCTCAGCCATGCACAGAAAGAAAGATTACTCCAGTTCAATGGATTGTATGAACACCGAATGCAGGCCCTTCTCCATACAGAGGTAGTTCAGCTTCAGAGAAAGATATGGCATAACAAAAACATCAAGGAGAAGCAATTTCAAGAGGGAGATTGGGCACTACTCTATGATTCAAGATACACAGATTTCAAGGGCAAGCTGAGGACAAGATGGCTGGGACCCTACACTGTGGAGAAATGAAATGATAATGGTTCAGTTCTGATCAGAACCATTGACGATGAAGCCATCCCCATGCTTGTCAATGGACACTAGTTGAAAGTCTACAAGAAACCCCTCTCCAAGCGAGAGTTCATTGAAGATCTGAATAAAACAATGATAGTAGTGGAGCATGTCTTAGACTCCACTTCACCCACTCACTAAAGAAAAGGAAAATAATAATAATAAGAACTCAAGTGAAAACCTCTATGAGGCGCTTGGGTCCCATCATTGGGTTGAAAACCTTTTCTGAGGCGGCCCAGTGATATAAAAAAAAAAGAGAAGAGAAAAAATAAGATCCCTGGGTGAAAACCTTCCTTGGAGGTGCCCAGGGCAGGCAACTTGGGTGAAAACCTCCCTGAGGCGCCTTGATTGTTTTAAAAAAGAAGAAGAAGAGAAAGAAAATGAATTTCCAGTTGCATTGCAGGTTTGAAGGAGGACTACAGGAAGCAACAGAAGGTGCCAAGAGAGCCCTGAAACCAATACCAGCACCTATCCTACCTTCCCACATCTTTCTCCATCGTTCTTAGCATTCTTTCCACCTCACTATGCTTCTTTTCCAAAAACTGTGTTTTCTATAGGAGGCTCTGTGTTTTCTACAAGAGGCTCCTATAAGAATTACAGAGAGCTAGAAATGGACATAAAAAGCAGTATGAGGAACAAGGAAGCTTCATAAAAGGTCTATAAATCCTCCTGTAGTATTCAAACCTCCTTGTCATTATTTCCAAGCCTGCATCACATCCCAAGCATCATTCTTCTTCCTGCCCAAGAAAAAACACAGAAAAACAGTTTTTAGGATAAAGAAAAAAAAACAAAAAATGAGAAAATAAACAACACCATCTACCTCATCCAAAGCCACCCATTACCTCTCCATCTCTATCTACATCTATGGCATCATCCTCACATTTCCAAGCACAGAAAGAAGCTGAAATTTCAAAGGGAGAAGCAACTATAGGAGCTTCTGTAGGAATTCCTATAGCATCCGATCCCATTAAAATCCAGCATCAACAGCAAGAAGGTGCAAATATGAAGGTTGAGGAATACACCTGAAGATCAGATCCAGCCAGAGAGGAAACTACACAAAGCACAACCACACATCAGTAAGCAGACAAGCATGCATCAAAGGAAATAAAGGCATGCAGCAGAGGGAGAGGGCCACAACACCTCACAACAAATGCATTTGGATCTCAGGTAAGTAACTAACCCACTCCTCTGTTTGCATTTGTGTAATTAGAAGGCATGAAAAAACAACGAAATGGTTGAGGTTGAACGAGGGAAAGGTTTCCAGTTAATTGGGCCACCTTCATCTAGTTGACTCCACTCATCTGAAGATGTCACCCATACGTTTGCACAGTCAACTCAAGAGGAATGTCAAGGACAAGTAGTGGAGGTAGTGTGAACTTCGATGCAAACATGTGGGATGATTTTGAGGGAAGGGCCATGATGACAAGGCAGGTGGGGACCAACGGTTCGAATATGGCCAACATACACTTGGTCAGCAAACCCTCCATCACCGAAAATATCCATAAAAAGCAATAAGTACTCCTCCCCAACACTCTCACCACCTTTTCCTTCATTCTCTCCTTGAAACTCCGCCCCTGCAACCTTCTCGTGCCCCCACAACATTGAAACCATCGTTCTCCATTAATCTCTCCCATATCCCTACTCTCAGCGTTTTCTACAGGAGCACTTACAGGTTTTACAGGAGAACCTACAAGAATTCTATAGGAGGGCCAACAATCTTCTACAGGAGGGCCAGTGAGTTGTTTTGGAGAGGGAAAACACGGGGTTTAGCACAATTATTGAGCTGAAGAGGTAGGTTCTTTGCATACCTCCATTGAATATCAAAATATACAAGAAGTGGTTTAATTTTGTGGAGGAAATAAAGCCTTTAGGTGGAGGAAATACATAAAATAATTTCTGCTTATTTCTAAAAAAAATAAAAAATACACACTCTCTGTTTTTCTTCAAAAATTGTTCTCTCCATCTCCATATTTAGTTTCCAAGGAAGCATAAAAAAAAATGACAGGAGGTTTTATGAGGAAGGAACCCACCAAGTCCTCTAGGCTCCATGCACATCCCTAAGTAGTGGACATATTCACAAGAGAAAATTGGATGATTTTTTTTGAGAAATGCCGAGGGTTTGATGATGAAATTGCTCAAGAATTGTCCCACTCTTTGGTCCCTCACACCAGAACACATGCCACTATCACCTTTAGAGGCCTTTCCATGGAGATAACCCCTGAATTTATCAATAGGTTCACCACCCTTCCTCTTGGGTTGCCTTAGAGTAAGGATGAAAAACCAATTGGCCATGATGCCAAGAAAAACTTCTTCCAAAACAATGAAACCCTTGTAGAAGATAAAAATGGCATAAGGGCTAGCATACCATATCTTTGGGATGAGGTTAGCTACCAAATAATCAAGTATATTTCCCGTGAGGGGAGGTACATCATTGTCTATGGTTACCACTTTAGAATCATGCATGAATTAAGGTATGGCATGGGCACTCCATCCCCTCAGAAGCTCAGCATCCCCTACATCTTCCTACAGTCCCTCATTGACTCTAGTACTAAAGTAAAAGCAGGAAATCCAGAGCAGCTAGCTCACCATGGGTTAATCAAAGTTTTAGTGGAAGACACCCTTCATACATTTACACTCCCTATAGCATGGGAAATCTTTTGAAACATGACTGCTGAAGATGACATAAAGACCCTGACCTATGATATTAGCCCTACTGGTAGTGAGGAGGAAGAGCAACAAGGGGGAGAAGGTGAGGAAACTGGTGATTTAGAGGAACAAGAAGGGAAGAAGGAAGAAACCAAAAGAGAGGAGGAGAAAGCTGAAGAAACAGAGCAGGGAGAAATAAAGCAAACAAAGACAAAGATAAAGATAGAAGGAGGAGAAAAAGGGGTAGAAAAGACGATAGTGTCCCCTAAGACCCTAGAAAGAGAGGCAACAGCTGCTCTCACTACCCTCAGCACACCAATTAAGCCAAAATAGAAGAGGAAGAGGCAGACCTCAATGTATTTCAGGGCTAGGAAGAGCACAAGGTTCAAAACCAGGAAACCCCAACCTTCTTCTAAAGTGCCGATTATTATTGAAGATTCACCCTTTGCCCAAGGAAAAGAATCCCATTCCAAGGCACCTATCACTTATGAAAGGGGGACTCCTAGATCTCCCACATGGAAAGAAAAAGTAGAACTACAGGACTCAAAAACAGTCCTACAGAAGGCACATACTGTTCTACAGGAGACCCTATCAAAACTACAGGAGACCCAAAAACTTGAAAAGAGGGTAGAAAGACAGCCACAGGGAAAGGAGGAAGCAACAGAGGCACAAGAACCTAATCCCTAGCCTAGTCTTGGCTATTACTACAATCTTCTTGAGGGGGTAAGAATCATTCCACAAAAATTTGCAATTCCACCATTCTTTGAATTAGAGAAAGAAAGAATAAGGACCCATAGGTGGATGAAAATAGCCAAATCCAAGGGAGTTGAGGATATTGGCCATATGGAGAGCAAACTCAGAGAAATGGGCAGAGAGTTAAGTGCTGTCAGACATAGGGAAGAAATCACAAGAAGTCACCTTGAAACTGAAAATGAATTGCTAAGAAGACAACTGCAAGAGAAAGAAACCCAACTGGCATGCATGGCCAGCTGGTCCATGGAGGCATTGTAATGTAGGACACCAGCAAAATCCTATGGCATGTATCTCAAGGACCAATGGATGCAATTTCAGATAAAGACTTTGGCACAAAAAGGCACAATGCCTTTCCAAGATTATAGGTCGTTTATGGACCTGTGTGACCAAAGCGCATCAAAATATAAGGCAAAGATGGTAGAATTCTATCTGCATAACATGACCCTCATAGACATGAATATGTGGGACCCCAATGCTAGGTTAGGGGACCTGTAACTAATGGCCATGGCCTCATGGATGAACCATGAAGAGTTAAGGGCAGTAGAAATAAGAAGGTTGATGATAAAGGAACAAAATGAGCCCTTAATGATCAGAGCTGAGCCATTAGACCCCATGGCACTCATCAACACACATAACCTGCTTGTACATAATCCTCAGATTTCCCCTAGATATATCAGTGATCAGGCACAAGCCATTGCACATTTTGAGGATATGGAAAGGTTACTTGGGGATGACTGTGTGCATGCATGTATGAGGAGATGGAACACCTTACAACATAGTTTGCAGATAAGGGAGTATCATTCCCCAATAAGGATGAAAGAGGCATTAAGGAGAGTGCCAATGTACAAGCGCTCCATGCAGAGGCTGAAGGTCAATTGGATTAGCCTCAAATTGGGTCCCCCACTATTACTAGGAATGCTAGAAGGCATAAAAGAAGAAGAAGAACAACAACAGTGAAAAGAGATAGACAGGAAGGCAAGATTCTATGAAAAGGAAGAGGAGACCACATCAGAAGCATGGGATGCTAGGGAGGCCACCAGGGCCATAAAAGATGAGGAGATGGACTAAGTTGCTCAGAAGAAGAGCAACACTTTCAGTAGGGGGTGATGATGAGCCTCATAAATGGGTAATTATATGGGCTCATTTTACCTCATAACATAGTAAAATCAACCATTCTCTTAGATTATTGTATGATTTTCTAATTATATTTATGCCTATAGAGTGAGTTGAGTTAGTTATGATGCCATGTGGTCTAATATATGTTTAATGCAGATTATTGATGAATTTTGTGGTCAAAGTCAAGGATCCAGTGGACAAATGGCAGCAATAACTTGAAGTGGAAAAATGAGAGGACTTATAGGGGGGAATCCCCCTCATTTATTACTCCCCACTTCAAATTCCCCTTCATTCAGCTCAGAGTACAAGTAGCCAAGTCATGCATTAGCAGGCAGCCGAGCAAGTGGAGGATGACTGATGATTATCTCGAGTTTTGGGAGCCAAGCCTCCCTGATTTTAAGGAAGCTATTGGTAGCTTCATTTGTATAAATAGAGAGGCCTAGGGCCTCACTAGGGTCAGATTTTTGTTGGATTTTTGCTGCAGTTTTACTTATGTAAACTATGCTAAACTTCGAGCTTATTATCTTGACAGTTCATGTAATCTTGTTATTGTTTTGAGAATAAAGATGGAATCTTTTTTGAGTTAGCACTGAGTTACCTCAGAGGGCTAAAGCTCTTGGGTTAGGGTCCAATCCAAGCAACCAAGCGACTCTTTACTTGTATTTGTATGTTTCATTTCAGTCCATAGATTAGGTTGCTGTTAGATGATTTCTTTTATGGATAAGAATAGGTTGCTTTTGATGATTTAGTAGTTTGCTTCCATTTGTGCTTTCTATAGTAGATTAAGTAGTGATAAAGAAAAGATTCAAAAGGCTAGCAACAATGTCTTGGCCTCTCTTCCTCCCTTTGGGACAATGATTTGAGGAAAATACCCTCTTGCTGCCCCAAAAACACAGATTTTCCTCATTCATAGGACTTCTAGTGTTTGCAACTTTCTAGTTGGTTCATAATCTAGTTTAGCTTTGCTTCAGAACTTCTTCATTATTCCCATTTCCTTATTTTCAAAAATATTCTTTCATTCTTTATTTTCCTGCAATGGTTATCAGCATTTCCTTTCATAGATCATAGTTTACTTGATGTAAAAACTCTATTTTTCTAGATGCACTTATTTCCTTGCTTGCTTAATCTCATTGGTTGATTGTCAGTTGTTTATGCAACAGATATCTTCTAGCAATATGCTAGCCTATCATCCACCCCATCCTCCAACTGATCCATGCCCTACAGGTTTCCCAAGTCTCCCCTCAATTTTTCCTTAGTTTCCCGCGTTTTCCATAGAATTTCTTCCTCTCTCCTTGAGCAAATCGAATCATCTTTCTCTCTCCTAATGATTCTTGGTAGACCCTAGGTGCCCTAAAACTTCACTCCAACCCTCATCCACCTTTTTCACCCACTTTCACACCCTCAAAATAGCCAAAACTGCTCTCAACCTCCCCCTGTAGGCCTCCTGTAGAACGCTGTTTTTCCTCCTGTAGATTTCCTGTGTCCTCCTATAGATTTTCTTGTAGGCTTTCTTTTGAATGCCGAGTTTTGGAAAAGCCTCCAGGAGGCCACCTGAGACCTCCTAGGACCCATCCACACTATCCTACATCCTCTCAAGTCCCAAAACCATGCTCCAACGCCACCTATTCTCTGCCACATTCACAAACAATAACCTAAATGCATGACAAATTCACATAAAAATCCAAAAAGATGTTTTTTGCTCATTTGCTTCCATAAATGGTTTAGTTAGATGTTGTTTACTTCCTTGAATAAGTAATGGAATTCTTTCCATGGTTTTCATAGTACTTTCTACAAAAGTAGGATTAGTTGGTTAATTAGGATCTCCTTGGTTTGCTTTACATTTCAGTCTTCCTTTCTGCAAGTAGAATAACATCTGTAGAGTAATCTCTCTCTTTCATTTCATCACATATAGAGCTTCTTCTAGAATCCATAGAAGTTGGCTTGAACCCTTAGTGATCTTGCGTTGGCTGACCACGTGACAACCTACAATAAGAACTAGTACTTGTGCATACAACACCATCACTTCCAAGTTTGTTATGAACTACCAAATTGATAAGAGTATAGTAGGCAGCCCAGGAGTTGCAACATTATTACTGTAATACTGGTGCTCACCAGTCCCTCCATTTTTCATTGACACTAATCAATTTCTTGAAGTTGAGCCAATTCTCCTTGTCATTCTCCTTCAATAATTGCCTCTTGGTTGTTGTCCCTGTAGGGTTTCAATCTCTATGCTTGATAATTATTAAAAATATTTTGTTTTCGTTTCCTACTTGGTGCTTTGTTCCTATGAACACTGAGATTGCTTATAGGTTATGTAACATGGTTTCTTGATTCTGTGACAATTTTTTTTTCATTGAGCTATTGGGCTAGCGCTTTGTGTTGCTTGAATGAAACTTCTTTTGTACTCTCTGCTTAAAGACTAATAAATTCTACTTTGTATGGAAATCTTGTTATGCAAGGGGGTGATATTTATATACTTTTGGAGTCATTGTATTTTTTATTCGTGTGATCATCATTTCAATGGAATGCTTCATTTATGACATATAGTGAGTGTGATTCATGTGGTTGATATTGGTTTCCCATGTAGTTCGTTGTCTCATGACCGATGGGTTTAGTTTTCCTTTCAAGGTTTATTTTTGTTGACTCTTTTGGTGTTTGTTGACTTTTCTTGGATTGAAGGCAAGTTTTTCTTTAAGTTCTTTCCATGTACATGTGAGGATATTTTTTAAGTATTCAAATAACATGCCTATGTATAGTATTTTAGGTGACAATTTTGGTTTGAAACATCATACATATAGAATGAAGGTAAATATTCAATAAAAAATCATGTAATTTACTATTAAAATTGGAATTTGTTTTGCTCAAAGTTATTTAAGTCTAGTAGCGTCTTTGGATTACCTTCTTTCATCAAGTTGGTAGTGTGACAAGTGTAATTTACTACTTTTACTATGTTCTTTTCCACTCCTGCTACTATTGCCACTGGTAATTCCCCCTGTTTGATCCACACATCCCAATCTGTGAACAAAATGTCCTTATGTGTCTCCTCAATCTCGGGCAAATTAACTCTCCTTCCTTCTCCAGTTTAAATTAACTCTCATTCCTTCTCCAGTTTCATGCCATTCAATGAATTTAGAGATCTTTGTATCTAAATCATTAAATTCAGTTCTCTCGTCAATTGCCTTATTTGTCAGCTGATCATAGGTTATTAGATAAGGAATGACATGCGACATTCTTTGGCAAAATAGATCTTGTTGTTTCGATAGAAGGGAATTTAGCTGTAGTGCCTCTTTGATGAATTCATCAATAGTAGGGACATCTTCATATTTTTCCATGGCTTCTTGAAGTTCTTGGATTTGCATGTTCTTCACAGAAATGTTTGATTCATGGATTATCTTTAATACTTCCATATTCTTCTACAATTGAGTGATTTGTTCAACAGCTTGATGGTTCACATTTTCTTTTTCAATTTGTAGTTGTTGCTTGCGCTGCGCTATCTTATCTTCCCTCTCCCTTAACAAAATAGATACCTCCATAGCTTTATCCATGGTGGTAGTAGCATACGTCCTTGTAAACTATGACAATCTTGTTAAATTTTTAGTAGGATTGGAAGGGATATCCTTCCAGGCTATGTCCATCGGCTCATTCCCTGCTGGGATCTCGGGTGTTTCCACCCTCCTTCTTTTCCTCTGTCTTCTCACTACAATGTTGTGCAGTGGGCTGTAGAACACATCTAAAGGAGGAATTTTAGTCACCTTTAGGATAATTTCCGATGTTGGCAATGCAGGAATGATTTCTGTATGTTGTGAACTTGTGCCTTGCTTATCCATCAGCTCAGACTCTAAAGTTTTTTGAGTTTGCAGAGGAATGTGATATTTTGTTGTTTCATGGGCATCTGTTGTCTTAGGAGTGTATTTTAGTTTCTTATTGAATTGGTCCCACTCCTTCTCTAAATTGCTTCTTTTGATCTCGTAACCAATATCTTTAGTTAGGTCACTTTTGACCTAATTTTCGGCTGATCTCTTGCTAGATTCTGCTGTATTCTCGGTGTCCTGGTCTTTCCCTGTATCCTGTGCTTTCCCCGTGCCCACTTGAGACTCTATGTGAGAATTTGGTCCCTCGATGTTGATAGTGACATTGGGTGTAGGTTTGTCCTTGACTCTTAACAAATGCAATGGAATTATTCGAGCCTTTGATTTCTGAATTCTTGAAACTTTTTAAAATCTTCAAGACTCAAATTGGCCTTTTCCCAATCAAACGCTTGTTCAAATGATTCAACAGATTGTAAAAGATCTTTAGAATCATTAGCCTCATGATTAAAGGAATTGATATTTACTATGATAGTAATATTGTATGATATTTTGTCTGGGTCGAATTTCCTCTTTGGCAGAGTATGGTACCCGAGGCTCTCTAGGCTTAGTGATTCCTTGGTTGAATGGTTGAGATTTTCCAACGAGAAAGAACCACACCGAGTGGGAAAGGATGGCCACAAAGACTTATTTTTATCTTTTAGGGTCTTGGTCAAGCCTTTACCCACATTCTGGTGAGTTATTTCTCTTGCTAGTAGCTTATCGGAGACATACAAAGGGAGTACATGTGGGTCCGCTGTACTACCAAAAAATCTAATATATGTAAACCATTCTTCAACAAAATACTTGACTACTATGATAAGGTATGTAGCGGCTTCTTTGGAGAACCTGGGGGCTTTCTTATTAAAAATCAATTGATGCAATGGTAAAATAACACCGTGGCATATTTTATAAAAATGGGGTATTTAATGGGATTCCCAAATCTGTTTATGGATGAGATGGATGGGGTAGGGGTCTTGCAAAGTCCATTTCCAACCCATTATTGGAAATTTAGTACAAAAATAGATGGAATCCATGATATAAGCATTGAAATAAAATGGTGGAAGGTTCTCTGTGGAGGAGGATCTCTTCTGACAATATTCGGAGATGGCAGTGGCTAGGTTATCACATAGGATAATGGCCCAATTCATTATGTGGGAATTGACATAAGCATCAACAAAAGGAATCCATTCTATGGAACACTTGGTATTATTAGGTAATCCATATAATATTCAAAAGACCGAGGTAGGGTTACATGTCATGAAATCTATGCCCCATTTAGCGAATGGCCCAACAATAACTACTGGATGCAACGGTGCAAGTGGTAATCTGGTTTTGCGGTCGAAAATTTGACAAGCATGGAAACTTCTGACTGCAATTATGCAATCTTTGAATATTGTGGGACAGAAGTAACCAGCACGTAAGATCTTTTGTGCCATAGCGTAGCCAGATTGATGCCCCCCACATGCACCTGAATGATAATCATTCAAGACTTTTTCGGCCTCCTCATGCGTGAGGCACCTTCACAGAACTATATCGACACCACGACGGTAAAGTGTATCACCGATGATCATGTAGTCTTTGGCTTGATATCGAGTACGTCGCTGTTCAGAGTGAGAGGTGTTAGGCCTAAAGGTTTGGGTTTGGAGATAGATTAGTATATCTCCATACCATGGATCGCTTGATGATATCAGAAACAGAGTCTCATCCATGACTGATGCTTTAGATGTTAAATCGTTGGATGACGATGGGAGGTCACAAAGTAACTCCGCGAAGATGAGGGATTTCTTTGATTTGGATTTGGTGAATTCCAGATCAAACTCTTGCAAAATGGCTATCCATTTGGAATATTTTCCTCCTAGCAATTGATGCGACAGAATGTAGTTCATAGGGTTGCAATTAGACAAAATTGTTGTTTTGCGAAAGAGTATATAGTGTCGAAATCTCTGTATTGCTTGAATAGCTGCTAGAGCCAGCTTTTCAGCATAGGAGTATTTTCTTTCTGTATCATTTAAGATGCGGCTTAAATAATACATCAGATGTTCTTTTCCATTGTCTTCTTGTACTAAAACCATGGCAATGGTTGTATCTATAGTGGCAAGATATAGGTTAAAGTCTTTTTGATAGTCAAGAGTGTACATTAATGATGCTTTTACTAGGGAATCTTTTAAAGCATCAAAGGAAGCTTGCGCAACCTGATCCCAGTTGGAGGGTACTTCTTTTTTCAAAAGATGCGTATAACCTTTAGCAAGTTTAACGTAATTCGGAATGAACCTCCTTAGAAAGTTTGCCTTCCCTTAGAGTTTCTGAATCTAAAGCAAATTTGAAGGTGGAGGCATGTCAATGATTGCCTGAACCTTACAGGGGTCGAGTCGAATTCTGTTCTTAGAAACTACGAAACCAAGTAATCGACCAGAACCAACACAAAACACACACTTGTGTGGATTGAGTCGTATCTTGTATTGTCGGTAACGTAGAAATATGGCTCTCAAATGCTGCGGATGATCAGTCCGCTTTCGTGAATGAGCCAGTAGATCGTCGAGATATGCTTGAATGATGTGTTTGATGTCATGGAAGGCATAGTTCATTGCCCTCTGAAAGGTTGCCCATGCGTTCTTCAAAATGAAAGGTAGTTTACAGTATGTGAATGTGCCCCATGGACATATAAATGTAGTCTCCGACTGGTCCTATGGGATGATATTGATTTGGTTATACTTGGAAAATGCATCCATGAATGAAAATATTTCGCATCCGGAACATTCATCAATTATTTGGTCGACGAAGGGTGTAGGGTAGTTGTCCTTTGGACAAGCTTAATTTACATCCCTATAATCGACACACACTCTAATAGTTCCTTGCTTTTTCATCATAGGAACAATATTCGATACCCAATCAGTGAGAAGAACAGGGTAAATGAAACCAACATGTAAAATTTTTTCAACTTCTGCCTTAATGGCAGCGACTTTCTTTGGGTGAACTAGTCAAAGCCATTGTCGTACTGGTTTGACATCTAGATACATCTTGATTTCATGTTCAATGATGCCCGAGTCAATGCCTAGCATTTCTTCATATGACCATGCAAAGACATCTCTGAATTCGCAAAAGAGAGCGCAATATATTTTCAGTTCTGAAGGAGAACAAGATTTTCCAACATGAATGTTCTCTACAACATTAGGTTTGGTCGAGATATTAATGGCGATAGTCTCTTCAATATTGGACAGGTTTCACTCGAAATCCACCGTATTTACAGTATTTGATAGAAAATAGAAAATTGAAGGATGCTTAAGGTCGCTAGAATAATATTCGTTGTTATCTTTAAGGTGGGAATGATGGTGGTAATCTTCCCATGGAGCCTCTCCTATCATCATTGACTGAATGATTCCTTCATCTGTAGAATGTATACGAGACCAAGGATCGGAAGAGGTGCCATATTCTAGAGACCTGTCTATCCAAACACTTGTTGAGTGTTGATTTGGGCTCGCTGCCCAGGCCCAGAAAATTGATTGCTACAAAATTTCTATGGGGCTTGGGGGCAACACCTCGCGATGATCCATACTACCAAAATGGTCAGAGTTCTTCTTAATCTTTGATGATGTAGAAGATATCATATGATAGGTTTCCACTGTGGCCACTTCCGCCAGATTAATCGGAGGTGGGAGGGCAAAAGTACCCATTAATGCGGGGTCTTTTAGGAGACCTACTCCGACATTTTGAAGCAATTGAGAGCTTCCATGGATCATTGGAATGCTTCCAGTAGCTTGTGAACTATTGGGGAAAAAGGTTAGTTGGTCAACGATTGTAATTCCACCTTGGAATGGAAATGCAATATTTTTAAAATATGTTGACACAACAATAGCCATAGCATAAATCTAGGGCCTTCCCAGTAAGATATTGTAGTCAAGGTTTCCATCGATGACCTCGACTTCAATTTCTACTGTCTTGCCCCCCAGTTCAACT
>APFE031597107.1:23652-46646 GCA_000404065.3 Pinus taeda
GATCCCACCTATTGCTGATAACAAAGCTTGCTTTTGGGAGGGGCAATTCTGCAATACTTCAAGTGTTGACATAGCGGATGGTGATTGAGCTAGATCCTCCACTATATTATAATTCTGTGCTTCTCGAGCATGAAGATTAAATGTTGATTTATGTACTACTCCCTTTGGCAGCTTTATAATTAGTTCAGGAATGATGGGCGGAACAAATTCTGGCGAAATTGTCGTCGAACTACTAGGTTGATCTGTAGCCTTGTTGTTCGACGGCTATGGATTCCCATAATCTTTATTCCTTGTCAATATCAAAGCATCATTTTACTGTTTCAAGATGGATAACATAAGCACTTGGGATGGGGAAGCATGATTGATAGCAACTAGATTAGTTTTTGGGTTTGGAAACGGATCAGTCAATACTGTTGAGGTACTTGAAGTTCTTAAAAATTTTGTGACCTTAGCTCGATGTGGACAATATTTCGTATAATGGTCCTCATTACATATGAAACATGGCTGATTAGGTTTCTTTCATCCAATAGGGTTTACAAAAGGTTTCTCAGGAGTCGAATCTTCCTATTTCTTATTTTTTCTTTTCCCTTTCTTGTTGCCCCTTGGTTGCTTTGGTTCTTTGCCCTTGTTAGATGACACGACATTAACCTTCGAGGCAAGAACTTTGTCATTTGCTTTTTTACTAGAAAATGCAAGGGATTTACCAGATGGAGCCTTTGAGGTTTGCGTACTTGAGGTACCAATCACGCCATCACTAGCATGATAGTCCCTGTTTGATTTAGGAGGGGGAGGAACAAAAAATTCTAGTCTAGGAGCATCAAGAATTTTGTCGTAGAGCGTGCCAGACTGAGTATAGATCAAGTCTAAATATTGTGCATGAGCAATGACTTGCTCTTCAATGAAAAATCCTCCCTTTGCCACATCTTCAATAATAGAAGGTAATAATGAATTAATAAACCACTCAGCTAGAAGCTAATAAGGAACATATGTCTTTACCATTCGATGACGAGGTCGACACTCATGAATATGATCAGATATGTGAGTGGCTGTTGTCTGCTTAAAGTTGGTAAGGAGTTCCGTTTCTGTTTCATACCTTATGGGTAACTGAAAGTGGGTTAAAAAGGTGGTGACAAGGGCACTGAAGTTATCTAATGAAGCTCTAGGCAATTCAATGTACCATTTCACTGCCAGACCAGTTAGCATTCACTGAAAAAGGAAAAGCCTAATCGAATCATCATTAGGGTGTTAGATGAACACCACAAATGAAAAGTCGTTACATGATTCGATGGATCTTCACCCATATTTCCATTGAATTTAGGAATATTAGAGGGAAGTTTGTGAGGAATCGCTGGCCACCAAGAGGCGTAAGAAATTGGATCATTTGTTAACCAGTTCAGATCTGGTAATTCTCGAGTTGCTACAAAAGGCAACTATTGATTCAGGTTTGGCGAATCATACGCAGGATAAGATGGGATCGCTTGAACAGTAGGTCTTTTCATACCAGCATAATGTATCTGATGTTGATAACTTTGATAAGGTTGATAGGCATAACCATTATAGTATGGTTGTTGATAACTGTTTTGGAAATGTGACTGACCATTACCCACAAAGCCTTGTTGCTCCGGTCCTCGGTAAGCTTGCTAGAATTGCGGTTGTTGATATTGTACTAGCCATGGTTGTTGGACCATTTGCTATTGCCCAATACTGGATGATTGACCAAGATGTGGAGTGATAGTACCCGTTTGAGCATGAGTCTTTCCAGTTAAGGAAACATTAATATGAGGTTGTGATTGAGTCGTAGAGACAAGAGGCTATTGTATTGCAACCTGAGATATTTGAGGTTGACATACAACATGCAGTGCTTGTACTTGCGACACAGTCACAATAGCAAGTGTAGTGGTAATATTTGACACAAGTTGGGTTGGTTGCATTGAATATACAACCCTTGGTTGTTGAGGCAATATTGGTATCCAACCACTGGATGTAATTCCAGTTTGGCCTGAATTTGGTTGTGAACTCTCATATGGTTGTTCTCTAGGAGGGAACAATGAAAAAGCATACTGCCCCCCATATGGTGGCAATCCAGTGCTCAAAGGATAGATCAACCTTTGAAGACTGGGTTGCCCAAATTGAAACTGGTATGCAGGATCAATTTGCTGAGTTTCAACATAAGAAATGCCAGATAGGATCCTGGATGAACAAATTGGAGCAGACCATGTCGTCAAAATAGTCCCTGGGTGGACTCCATCTAGTGATTGATAAATAGTCAGGATAGATGGTATACCAGAAAACATCGTAGGAGTGGTAGCAGGAAGTTCTGTTGTGGCTGTATTAGATGACACAATCCTGGACATTGATGGTTTCTTAGACATATTTAGTCTATCCAAATGATTTCCTAACGATTCGATAGGAATTTGCAATGAAGGATGATTAAAAGAACTAACTTCAGGAATAGAAGGATATAAGTGGATCCCAGTTCCAAAATGCAATGGGGTATTGGATGGAAGATCCTCTACTATCTCTTCTATAGCAATCAATCCAGGTGGAAGAGCTAGACCGTTGGGTCCATAAAATATTTCTGGAGCTGAAGAAGGCATAACTTCTGTTGTGATAGATACTGGAGGGGTGACACCTTCTGAATTCCAGAACTCAACTTCCAGATGTTCAGGTAAGTGAACTTCAGTTTTTGGATCAGCCCTAGATGGAGCTGTTTAAGGTATAGAAGTGTCTACCATTACACTAGGATCAGTTCTAATGTCCTCTTGTGATTGTGAAACCTTTTTTTGTAAAGGTAGATGTATCAGAAATGATCGGAGTAACAGTAGTCTTTGATGATTTTGAAACACAAGTTTCAAATAAACCACGAGAATTGGACTTAGTGAAATGAGACCCTTTTTTCCCAAAATGGTTTCATTTTCGGAGTCAAATATGGTTGACTCATTAGTCTCTGTAAATGATGGGGTTTTGATTGACTTTCTTCCATGATTGCGAATTACTTGATCAACTAAAAATTAAAAAGGGGAAAATGTTATTCCGAATTAAATAAATTTTAATGACGCTTTGACGCAACCTTGCTTTTTCAATTTTTAAGAGTCGAGAAAAAGCTAAAGATGACTCTAGTCCCTTTCAATTTTTAATGAGCCTGAAGTGACAAGTTCTCAGATGGACCTTTTCTTTTAAGGAGTCGAAAAGGAACGAAAGTGACTACTCTGGAAATCTAGACAGAGGGATTACCAAACCAATCACAAAACTACAATATACACCTTGGTGGTAAATTAAAAAGAAATTACCAAGGACTTATGTACGACAGTCAATCTTCCTGAATGCTATGTTCAATGCATTGCGATCGATAGGGCGGCAAACACGGGTTCCTATGGATAAAGGATGTCAGCCTATTATGGTCTCCCAATATATACTCGACAGTATAGGGAGCACAAGTCCATACTAGCACTTGTCGTATCAAAGAGGAGGAATCACCCAACCTTTGATGAAAATGATAGTGTCCGGGTTTTACGACGTCGGAACGTGTCTCTAGCCTAGACCTCTAGATGTGTTACGTTAGGTTCCAAAGCGTTTTTATGTTCATTGAGATTTATTTTAGAGTTGATCTTGTTAAAAAGTTTGTCTTTCAAGGTTCACCGTGTGATGTAGATGTAAAATTCCTAAATATGCAATCTAAAATGATAAACAGTCGCTGTTTTCTTTTAGCAATGAAAATCCTAGCTACTAAGGAAAGAAGATACTGATTCTTTCAATAGAGAGCAAAGAGCACACACTAAATGCACTTTTCCTAAATCATTTTTTTGCACACAGTCTAAATGAAAATGCAAATGCATGTATTTGTTTTTTCATTTCCTTAATGTGAGAATTCCAAAAAGGAAAACTAATTACAGATCTGAACTATTTTCTTCAAAGTGACATTTCGACAATTTCTTTTCAAAATGAAAGGAAGACTAAAATGACACTTTTCGATTTCGAATAGAAAACTACTTTCGACACTTCAAATATTAACAATTCAAATCAAATACAATAGAAAAAGTACAATTGACTATCTAGAGGAGGAAGACTTGACAACACTCTTCTTTTTGATTCAAAACGATGGTTATGACACTTTTGCATCAAAATGACGGTTCAATTTAAGCTACTTTTGACGAAGAACTGTAAATGATGGAAAAATACATAAAAAAATTTACTAATCCTATTCAATGGAGGCTGAACAATGTAAATGAAGGAGGCTTCAGCAATGAGATAATGATCATAAGCAGCAAAACAACTGAATAGAGCTAAAAACAAGGAGGAAAAACCCAAATTTCAAAGAGAGAAATAGTATTACTTAGTCATTGCACCTGTCCTTCACAAAAATAGGGATGCATCTCACCTACTACACACGGGGAGGTGCGATGCATATTGGCATCTAGTTACAGACAGTTGGATGGGTCAAGGAGAAAAACTGAGTTGGGTTTTTGCTCAAAATTTGCAGCTAAGTTCAGTGATTTAAGCTGAGCTATGATGAACAGTAAAAACAAAGTACAGGGGTATGATCCTAGGAGGCTATTGAGCTACCACAAGGGCATTTAGGATGCTTGTATGTGAGATGTTCAGTTCATAAACCAACCCAGAGATTGACTGAAGCATCATTCATCTACTTTGCAATTGCATAGCAAGAGCAGTTCGAAGGCTATCTAGCTAATTTCAAGCTCCGTCTGTAGTTTATAAATCAAATGAAAAAAACAAACAAACAAAGTATTCGTTCCCCAGTGGAGTCACCATTTTGTTTCTGGGAAAACTAGTGTCTTTTGATCTGCTAGTCCCAATAAGATGGGCAACTATATTAGAAACAAACAATCAAAGCACTTTGCGATTTCCTTTATGTATGATAGATAAGAGAGAAGCAAGGAGGACCAACCTGGATCTTCTGCTTGATTCCTTGCTTGATTTCTCTCTCCCTTGATAGAGCTTGCCACTCCTCTCCTATTTATCCTGCTTTAGAGAATACCTGTAGAGACAAAGTAACAAAACACCATCAAAGCATATTGATCTATGATATCATAAACAATACAGAATCAGAAATACATTGACCATACAAGTGCATTCACAAATAACAATATTCACAAATACATGATTTTATGGAGGAAAACTAAAAGAAATTTATTAATAATAGAAGAGAGGATTACAACCTAGCTGTCTAATCTAGCATCATCCTCCCAGCATCAAAGCCCTCTTCACCTCATGAAAAGCAAGATCTCCAAACAATACAATGTCTCTTCTCAAATATAAACCAACAACACTTCTTTACAGATTACAAAATTCCAGCCTCTAGATCTCTCAAATGAGGAATCCATTTATAGATGTTTGTAGAGGTGTGAGTCATCTCTGGGTTTTTGATTAGTGTCATTCCAGTTGTAATTATTGGTTCCACTTGGATATTTCTTGGACCTCTTACTGATCCCTGAGCGAATTTAGAGAGGCAAGTGTCATAGGAGAAGTTTCTAGAAGATTCCATGAGCATCCACTTAGCAAACTATCTCTGACATTTGTCCATTCTCGTTCATCGCACCCCATAGAAGGCTTCTTCAGTATACATTGCACCTGGCTAGTGTAGGAGCCAGTATGCATCGCACCTTGACCAAGGAGCAGTTAGTATGGTCCAGTTTTGGCCAGTTCTGAGTGGTTTTTCAGGTGGAACTTCTGGGAAATGATGTAATCAGTTGACCAAGATCTTTTAGGGTATGAAAAAACACTTTTAGGGGTTAAAAATCCCTCAGTTTATTGACATATATGATTGGGGTTGAAGTGCCCAAATATGTCTATAACAATCCCTGCAGGTGGTGAGCTTGTTCATATATGTAGAGATCGTGTCACCCTTTTCTCACTTGGTTTTATGAAGATTTTCCTTCAGCACCAGCTTGCTCTGGTCATTGCTATTCTGATATAGATCCTTCAATGTCTTCGACATTGAAAACAGTGTCTCCTTCCCATGGAGACTCGAGATAATATGGTCTCAAATCCCTCTAGAAGAATCCTCCTCTCTCTAGCCACACATTTCTTCCATTCCGCCAATTCTTGGGCATTAGATGTTGCTGGCTTAGGGGCTTCTTGATCAATGAAGTCCTTCACATCGTTGTCATATAATACCACTTCTATGTGATCCTTCCAAGTTATATAATTCGAGCTGCCATCCAGGGCATACTCGAGTCTCAAACCATTGAACGCCATTGGTGAATTTTGAGATGTTATAAGAGATCGATTCTGTACCTACAATCAAGAACTTCAAAACTTCAAAATCTCCCTTCTTTTTATACTGTTCTCTGCTTTGATCACCTTTTCTCTAACACCATGTAGAAATTCTCACTATAGATCACCTGATAATGCAATATACTAAAGAAAAATATTTGATATACTTCTACAAGCAAACTTGCAAAAGCTTAATCGATTTTGAGCAAGATCAAATGGAACACATATAATAGATGAAGAAGAAATCATACACATGAAACACAAAAGAATAATATGGGGAAAGCGTCAGATAAAAACCCTGCTATCTGTATTATCATACAAGTGGAAATATCTCAGGATTACACAAAGCTTTAGCTCACAAGCTATCCAACGCTCAATACAATCCCTCACTACTACTCATAGACATAATAGACAACACATGTGCCTTCCTTCATTCCTCCAAGCCTCCTATTTCCTTGTGCAGTTTCTCTTGGGTCCTCCAGCTGCAGTCTGTGTGACTCTCACCTCACACACAACACTGACCTCTGAAATAACTGCGCAATCTTGAAGGGGTTAACTCCTCCTGCATAGGAAAATTCCTCCAACTGATCCTACAATGTCCCTATCTTTAATCTCAACTGGGTCTCTGTCTGAACTAACATGCATGAGTTATTTATGAGAGAATATTCAATTATATGGAGAACACTAGTTGCATGCATGCATGCATTAACCGACTGAACTCACAATTAGTTCCACAAACTGTTTGGAACTAATTTAAGTGGACTTAACTTAGTTAACTGAGCTAACTAATTACAACTAAAATACAACTCATCCTTATCTCCTTAATTAAGGGATAACTTCCTCAATCAAAGGGATAACTGTTGCATGTCTCCACAAAGACTTCATGTTTGATTTTCTCCAACTAATTAACTCAAAATGAATTAATTGATTATTCTTCAAACAACTAGTGAGACTAAATTCGAATTTTAATTCTCAATTTTGATTCAAAGACAAATCAAAATTGGAATAAACCCCAAAATGATATTTATAACAATGCTATTTTTAGCATATTTTTTTTGCTATTTCCAACAGAGTTGGAGTATATCCTGAAATGCTATTTATAGAATTTCTATTTTTAGCATTTCTTGTTGCTATTTTCAACAAGATGAATGTAATGGTGGTATCAGATTTTAATTCCACAAACCTTGAAAAAGAAGGATTTTTGTAACCCCATCTTCGTAATAGTCGTTGGAGGTTAGGTTAGAATAGTAAGGAACACCTTAGACAACCTAATATAGCACAAGATGGTGGGAGGGGGCATTACATATTGTCTTCAATGTCCTTCTGAGATGTTTCTTTCTTGGTTGCTTACTCTAAGGCTAATTCTTGTGATTTAACCTATTCCTCCTCCATCTTTCTTTGGGATAGGTCATAACCAATTTTTGAAATAAATTCTGCATAATCCATGCATTATTTTATTTTTCCTTCTATTCCCAAGTCTCTAATTGGTACTTCCATCTAAATCGACATGATTTGTAATGATTTCTAACTTTTGATTAGATCAAACCAGTGAAATGGTTGGTGCATGTGCCTCCTCTTTAGCCTTCTTGATGTCCATCAATTGGTAGGATCCCACATAGAATGACATATGTGGAAATATCATCTTCAAGTATCTTGTTGGCTCATAATAATAATCTTTCTGCTGATTCAAATTGAATCACGTGGCACACAAGTATGAAAGGCTAAAGAGAGTGTAAGCTAGGAAGGATGAGACACCAAACAACTCCCATAAATCAAGAATTTTTTTTGAGAACAATCTAACTCTTGTTTACTAGGTGGTAAATATTTTCAAAATAGAATCCCTTCAGTAAAAAAATATTCAATATGGAAAAAAACAAGGTAACAAGACCCTAAATACCAAAATTTTAGTCAAAGAGATGAGATTTACCTTATGGTTGAGCTATAAAATCAAGGTGGAAGTGTTTTCCTCTTGAAAGAATTTTATTGGATGTGTTGCAAAGATGGATTGAGTTGCTATTCATAGAGTCAAGGATTGAGAAATTTAGGGAGGCACTGTGTTGTTCCTTTTCTTCACTCAAATGGTTGGTTGGATTTGGTTAAAGAAACCCTCTTTTAGTGGCTAGCTCCTCCTCCTTATGAGCTTTATGAACTTGTTTCAATGGGTAAGAAAACGCCAATGGTGATTTAATAGTTGAGTGATAATCCTTTAAAGGGATAGGGATGCGAACTCATGCTAGGTCAAGCTTTTTATCGATGGCCAAGTTCTCAGTTGAGTGCCATGGCACTAGCCATAATGACTAATAGTCAATCGTCTAGTGGTGTAAGGGAGGCCTTTGAATGGTTTTAACATGTTGAGTTTAATTCCATTCTCAAACGATATAGATCTATATTTGGTGGTTAACCAAGTGTTTTCATGATATCCTAGGAGCTTAGACATGAACCAAATCATGTGGTGGAAAAATATTTTCTTTTAAATGATTGAGGGTTAAGCCACACTTTTATTGCTTTCTGTCACTATCTTGGTGGTTAGCCAAGTGTTATAGCATTGGATTGACTACCAAGTGGGAAATATCATGTCATCAAGGTGGGCCCCTTTGAATGTTAACACTTAAATTTGAACTCTCTTAGTGCACCGTAGTGCTGGGTTAATGGCTAGCCTAATGACATGGCGTTGGATCAGTCACCAATATAGAAATAAGTAATGTAAGTGGGGTTAATTTTGAAGGTGTTTAAATTTAATTTGAGGATTTTTTAAAGTGCCATAGCACTAGCTTACCCATCAAGGGGGCACTACATAATAATTTTTTTATCTTGCCAATCAATTCAATGCATTGCTACTTTTTTTATTAAGGAAACATTGTAGTGCCAACCTAGTGTTACACTTGTGAAAAAATTTAAAAACATGTTTATTATTGAAAATATTGAATTTGTATCACTTGAAGAAGAGTTTAAGGAATATTTCAATGACAATTATCAGTTTAATTTTGCAATTTTGATAAAGAAATGATTGGTTTCTCTGAGTTACCTCAAAGGGTGAAGTCATTAAGAATCTGTTATTGTCGAGTCATAAAAAGGGTCTTTTTCACCTCTAATTACCTCACATTAGTTTGTTAATCCAAGAATGTTTTGTTATTTTAAAGAGTGTCTCAGTTTGAGGCTATCATTTTTCAGAGTAATGCTAGTACTATAGTGCTCAAAATACAAGAGTAAACAAATGCTTAAAACAAGATCTAATTACAGTAAAGCACCTTAAAGTTGAAATCATGCATTCAAGAAACTAGGCAATTTATCAGTCAAGGGTCCAATAACAATAACTCATCCCTCTATAAAATTATGTAACTAAAGACATTCAAGGAATAGATCTTCAATCTGGGGGATAGACAACAAATGCCAATGCCCGCTACAGTTTCAAATTGTTCTGCACACCAAAGCAATGACAATGCAAATAATAAAGAAATGGAACAACAACTAGAAAATGTAACAGCAACTAGGAAATGTAACAACAACTAGGAAATGGAATAACAACTAGAAAATGTAACAACAATCAATTCTTATTAACACCTTAATCGTCAGAAATAAGTGCAACAATCGTATCCTATAGGAATTAGGTAGCAATCCTTATTCTAAGGATAAATCAGACATCACACGAAAATAGAACGACAACTGATTAGCAATGAAACATAGCACAATACTTAGAGCCAAATGCAAGTACACAATAACCCAAGATAATAACACACACATAACACCTTAAGAAAAGCAGTAATCTGATTTTGATGCCACCAATATCAATCTTGGTTATTAGGAATAACGATTGTAATTCATAATGGAACAACAATGTCAGTTGAACCGCAATCGCAATCAATTGTAAACCATAGATGAATAAAGTAATATGAATGTTACAACATATTTACTATGTAGTCAACAACAACAGTATTATGTAAAGACCAGCAATGTCGTATCAACAATTAAAGGAACAACAATGCGTTGTAGGGTCAATACGATGCTTCTATTTCAAAGAATGATATTACTCAATCTAGCATGAATCAAATATAACAGAGCTGTGATGTAAAATAACAAAACATATCAGATTACCAGACAAAGTTGATAAGTAAAACCACACACAAACCAAATGTAATAGTACAGGAGCAAGTGTTCCACTAGGGCCAAGCCCTTAGCCTCCAGGGACACATTGCTTGAGATTATTCCAGGATCAAAGATGAAACAACAACCAGGTTTGTATTAATGCATTAAAACATAATTACAGCGGATCACTTCTCAACGAGAGTCGATGATCAAAGTCTCAAATTCAAGAAAAGTTACATAGAAAAATGACAGTCTATCCCCCCTCGGGCTAGCGGTGCTGCCCCTTTTTATAACAGCTAAGGCAAAGATGTCAAGGATGCAAAAATAGTTAAAGCAGCGATCCCTCAGGATCAAAGGATCCCGAGGGATTCGCCAAACTGTTAACTCCCAGTTATCCTTTTTCTTTCTTGCGCCAAGTCAATATCTCCATTTCCTTTCCCTAGTTGATATGCTTTAATTTGGATCGCCTTGTTTGCATGTGGTTCCCCGCCAAATGGACAACAGTTAACTTGGCCCTGTCTTTTTCTTTGGAACGATAGCCTTTCGTTTTTCCTTTTTCCTGCATAAGAAATGGAAATTATTAGTGTTTTCGTATTGCATATTAATCTTACAGATTTTGTCATAATTTCTTATTATCTACCTAGTTCATGATGCAAATGGGCTGTGAGTTTTAATGAAAAGATGCCAAAATAATCAACAAAAACATACCTTCTTTAGTACTCCACTGCTGTAGCAGCGACAACCACCCTCCAGAATTTTTCCTATGCTTCGTTTTGGAGCCTCCCTACTAAATCCTAGCAACTTATCTTACATTGACTTGGATACTTTTATTAAGTTTTATATTTTTCTTTACAACTTATCTTTTCTTACATTCTTTGTTATCTAACCATAAGCTGACCTCTTGAAGTGGTTGCAATCGATTTCTATCACTGCCTTGATGATTTGCTCAATCTTAGAGGGCAACTAGCCTTGCTCTCAGGAAATGCACAGTTCAAGCCCACAATGAGCTTCAACTCCAAAATTTCTCATACCCAGCTAGCATCCTGTCTTCAATTGGGAAACTGTGCAGAGAATGAGAGGCATCCAGAGCCACCTAGCCCAAGAATTGCGCAGAATCATTCCCTTAGTAGCTGCCCGATGCATGTGCGAGTGAGTTGCCCAGTTCTCCCTAAAGCTGCACAATTTATTTGTGCATGCATGGAATCCTTTCCCAAAAAATAAAAAAGAAAAAAGAGAAAAAATAATCCCTAAAAAGGAGGATCTATTTTTAGCAGTCGAAGTTACACTTGAGCAATTTTTGGAAACTACCGCCATGTGTCACTTTTTCCTAGACTTTTGGCCTTCACGTCATAAACCCTAAATCAATAAATTATATTTAATGGGCATTGCTAGAACTCATTTTCACATTTGATCTTGGAGATCTGGCATTCTTGAGGAGATCTAGGAAGCTTCGGCACTGTCATCATAACTTTTTCGAGTAAGTGTTGCTTTTCTAGTCTTTTGCTGCTTTTTTTTATTGCTTTTGTTTCCTTGGATTGTGAGAGTGTTGTTTTACCCGTTTTATTGAACAACCGCTAGAATTTTGATTTTTTTAGCTTTTAGAAGTGTTGTTTTAAGTTTTTCATTGCCTTACCAAGTGTCGCATGCATAACCCAATTTTTTCACTAATAGTCGTCGTTGCGATGACTCTCTCCAAAAGCTTCATTGTTCCTCTGTTTGACCGATTCCTACACTTGTTTTGATTGCATGCATCGTCATTCAATCAAATCTGCACCAACCATCGCTCACACATTCATATCTTCTCATTTCATGTTTCCCTTGGGAAGATATAGGTTTCCTTGGCCCGGATCTAGCTCTTCCCGACATGCACTGCGCATTTCTGGATCTCAAGGCTCTGCCTTGGCTCCAGAAATTGCACAGAGGCTGCTAGTGACTGGCTCCATTGTGCACTATGCAACTCTAGGAGCCAACCCTAGAGCCTTGGCCACCAGGATTACGCAATGCGCAATCCCAACCAACACAAGCTAGACTGGACTTTGCATTGTGCAATTCTAGTAAGCATCACCTCCTCACTGGTAGTTAGGACTGCACAATGCACAAATCCGGCTGACAGTCACTCACCTCTTAAATCCAGAATGGAATAATCTTTCCCAACAATTGCCTAGTTTGTTGCTTTGTCTATCTTGAAGTGCTTTTGATTTCAAGCTAACATTGGCATGCCATGAGTGTCCTCTTTTTGTCTAGCTACAATAGTTATTGAGAAACTTTTCAGCAGTACAGGTAACATGGATTCCAAGAGAGCTACATCAAATGATACTATTGAGAGTAGCACCGGGGATGTAGTTGAACATGTGTCAATGAACTTGCCAGTCTATGCAAACACACATCTGTACATCGTGAAGTACATGAAGATAACATGGTAAGAAATCAACGATATCTTTGTAGGTAGCTTCAAGGAATATCTAGAAGATTGCCAGCTCTATGTCAACATCCACAAGTTAGGCTTATATATGGTTGCATGCAGGTATCCCACCTTCCCATGTGAAGACATCATTCAATGGATTATCTCACATATCGATCCTGAGACGATGACATTGAGTAGTTCCAGTGGAACACAACTTGGTACCTCCAGGACAAAAAACTATCATTAGATATATCACTTACCACAACCGGTGAACCGCATGGATGCACTTTTCTATACCCCTAACAACAATGTGAACACTAGAGACATCATGAAGAATCGGGTGAGAGAGTCGTCGAAGTTCAAGTTGAAAACCAATCATGTTTACAAGACTAAGTCACTCAAAAAGGCCTACCAACTCTTTATCATATTTGCATGCCGATTGTAGGGTTAAGAGAGCACGAAGACCTTTCTACAGAATTGGGTGGTTGTGTTGGACCAGTTGGGAAATGAAGGAAGGCCATTCAACTGGTTGGATATATTGGCTCTTCAGCTGAAAGTGCAACTATCAAATTCTCGGAATCGGCCCAAGGATGAGAAAGCGAGATTCTATATGTCCACGTACCTACTTGATGCAATCTGTGCCCAACATCAGTTTCCTGGCATGGGTTGGACATGGACACCATCAGAGCATGCTATGAACATTTATTGCAAGTTTCTTTCTGAGTACATCTACCGAGGAGTCATGGTGAGGCTATCTAACTATTTCATCATCCCAGTTTACAAGTTGATCTTTGAGCAGGATCCACCTTTCATGTCCCAAGAAGTGATGCAGACATTACTTAACATTGCAGATTGGTATGCCTCACCAGGTGGCACCTTCATCAAGATGTTTGGTAGAGAGAAGCCTCTGAATGTGCTACCAAGGTTTTCCATGGATAATTTGGTCATGCAAGAGGTTTCATATCACATCTCCATAGGATTATCAGTAGGATTTCATAGGAGGAAGAAAACACCATGGCCTGCTCCCCTTTGTAGATTGGATTGTCCGAGATCCAAAGCTTGAAGAATGTGGATGCCGAGGCTAAAGACTAAGAAAATTTGAGCTCAACACCAAGGAATACAATCTGTATGATCCCACTGCATATGCAAAAACCATTGTGTGAAGGTGTATTATCCATGTATCCATAGGATGTTTCATTGGGAAGAGGAAGATCCTTGGAGGTATTGTTACAACTTCTCTAGGCTCAATGAACCGATCAACATGGCTATAGAGTGGAAATATGCTATGCGGGAAGCAACACCACAGGTAGCAACAACGATAGTAGCAATGAGCAGCAAATTGACACAAGAAAAAGGTAAGAGGAAGATTGTTGAGAATGTGGATGTTGAGAAAAACTACAAGTTCAGAGAAGATCCTCTCGTTGAGAGTAGCTTTGGAAGTGGAGGTAAAGAGGAAACAATGCATAAAGAGAGTAGAACGGAGGAAGAGGCAGAAGCAAAGGTTGGAGGATGTAGAAAGGAAGTTGTAGGAAACAAAGAGAGGTTAGAGAAGTAGAAACATGAATAGCAAGAAGAAAAAGGCGCGACGACAAAAAATTGCACCTATACATGTTGAGGATTTAAAACAACTAGAAGATGAAGAAGAGGGTGAGCAAGTGCAGGTTCAAGAAATTTATCAATAGATTGAGAAAATGGTTGAAGAAATGTACATGAAGTTGGAATAGGAGCCACAGGACCAAGACACCGACCTTATGCCGAGAACATCCGAGGTCGCCCCTTAGTCTCCAGCACCTCTAGAATCAGAACCAGTCCCAAACGATGAAGGAGAGGTTGTCCTCCTTGATGATGATCTGGTGATAGATGTGTAAAATATTTCATTTGATGAGTCATAACAGAGGATTATAAAGGCATAGAGAAAACATCTCCTAGATGATCATGCGTCACCTGCACATATAGAGGAAAGGGTGATTGTGTCCGATGTTAGAAGACATCCAACTTCCATGGTCGATGCCTCTAAGGCTTATGCAGAAGCCATGAGCTTGAGTGTCAAGTTCTTGATAGCAGAGAATGATCAGATGAAATTAACTTTCAAGAGGCCAGGTAGAGGGTGGAACAATCTGCACGATTTGCTATTGCAAAGATGAGAAAATGAACACTTGCTGAAGTATCGACTCTTGAGACCACCATGCGGAAAATTTATGATGTATTGGTCACTGTGCACAAGACGATTTTCCATCTGTATAGTTTTTAGCAATAGTGCGTGCATATTTCCCAAACTCTCAAGGACATACACACTGTTATTGCGCATGTACATGAATGGAAATGAGGTACAAGGGAGACCCGCTTTACTTGCAAAAGATAATGAAGCCACTGATAGAGCTAGACAAAGTATGGATTCATATGTTGATCCAGAACTATGAGAAACTCCCTCCGCTCATCACTGGCATTGAGGCTTCCAATGCACAATTTTCAAGAGTCTAGATGTAATGGTGAGAACACATAGGATCCCTTCAATCAGTTCCCTCACTTAAGCCATTAAGAAGAACCACGTTCAGCTGGATGTCGACAGTTGAATGGAGCAGTTGATGCGAGAGGCCACCAACGATGACTTGCGGCTGAGTGTAGAAAACATGCAAAGGTACATTGGTGGTCCAACCACACTCAGGACAATGCTGTGCATGGTTCAAGATGAGTTGGACAAAGGTTCCAAAACCATATACCCGAAAGCCATGGAGGCAAGAGTTCGTTTCCAGAAAGACATCACCAAACTGAGTGGGGACACCATAGTGCAGTACCAAGCTTGGTATTATTTCATCACCAAAGACCATCAAGAGGATGTTGTTGAGTTGGTCTTTTCCCAAGCTTCTGAGTGATGGTGTTTGTCTTGTTGGGATGATTCAAGCCTATTTTGTCCCGCATGGGTATATGTCGAAATTATATATTATTTGTAAATATATTGTAAGTGAAATTCCAAGTGTCATTAGTGGAATGTGAACAATCACTATGTAATGTAAAGAGTTATTTGTAAAGGAGTTGAAGAGTCATGAGGGTAGTCAAAGAGTCAAAGGGGAATTTCAACGGTCACTCCACCCTTTACTATAAATAGAACCTCATAACTCATAGAAGGGGCTTTTGGGAGCTAAGATTTTGGCTAGGGTTAGGCTTAGAGAAGGCTTGGGACTATTGTGACGAGCCTTGGCTTTCCCACAACATAGAGCGAGTACACTTCTTTGGAGGAGCAGGTGGTGTTGACTGTAATGTTCCACTATTGGGGCTAGTGGTTGTCAATGGTGTATGTATGGATGAAACTTTCACTTGATAATATAACTGAGCCAACATGTTTTCATGCATATGTTATTATTGTAGTTGGACTATTCTGGTTGCTTTAACAATGTATGTTGTTTAACTTATGGATTTGTGTATGGAATATTTTGTATACAATTGTATGAATCTTGTTGAAGGCATGTTGTTGGATTAACCCGTCACTTTGGTTTGTGGACTATTCCACTTCCAACTTGTGATGTCATTCCGCTTGTGTTTTCCTTTCAGGCTGCGTACTATTACATGCTTCTAAGGGGCAGACTCCCTTCCCCTTCAATGTGTTAGAACCCCCCATGCATCTCACTTGACTCGCTGTAAGGTGACACATTTTCTTCCAACCAAAGCTATCATACTTACCTCTGTGCGCTACCATGGTCAAGGCACTACATTACCACCCATTGCTGGAACTCCTACTCCAAATGGTCTGAAGTCTAGTTGGGACTTCTTACCAAGGAGATCCCTTGACATTTGGAGGGTCTAGCACAGTCAACATTTCTAGTGCTAGGAGGAGGGCCAGATGACAAGCTAAGCCCTCAAAGTTTGTTTTGAATCTCTACACATCATTCATGACTTACATCACAATCTCAACTCTAACATGTTTTTATCATGCACATGATTTTGAAGTGTCGAAGGATGCCATCATTGTCTTGTCATGACTCAAATATGATGGTGAAGGTGGAATAGCCTTGTTAAGACATGAAGTTTCATTTTGGGGCTTTTGTGAGAGGAATGAAGTCCCTTCGGATGAAATTGCATGTGGTTCGTTCGCTTACAGATTCGAAAGGCGTGTTAACCAATGGTGTCCCACATTGCCCGCAACCTCTATTGACTCTTTTAATGACATGATCAAAGAGTTAGGTAATGCTTTCTTTTGTTATGACCGTAAAACACTTAATAAAAAATTCTAGAATTACAAAAAGCACCTCATGAATCTATTGTGCAATTTTCGGAATGCTTCCGTAATCTTGCTTTTCGAATCCCTGAAGATGAAGTTGATTGGAAATTTCTTAGAGAAATATTTCAGTATATTCTTCACGTATCTGAAAATACACATTAGTTAGAATAATTTGAACCCTACCCAACATACCTTAGTGTTAGAGCTTCCAAATCTAAGACAGATAAGGTCGCTGTGACGAGTGACTCTCTATCCTCTTCTCATCAAACAAATCTAGCTCTGCAAGATGAGGTGGGAGAAGTTACGAACCAATCTGTTGAACTTTCACCTCCTCCCACCCCACCTGCTCTGGATATCTATGCATATTTGGACTATGAGGCTATTGGTTGTCATGTGATCTCATTTTCTCAACCTCAATCCTATGGTTCCTTTGATCCTCTAGATTTCAGTTCCTTTCTAGATTCCACATGTGATGTTCACGAGGATCAAGTTATCGATGGAGTTGGCGTTGAGAAGCCAACCTACGCTATCATTTATGATGAGTATGTGTGGGAATATGAAGAAGAACTTGCATTCAAGGATGACTTCTTTCTACCCGCACCTCATCAACTCTATCCTGATATTTTATTTGATTCTTCCACTTCTGATTTTTCTTGTGAAAATTCATATCCAAATGTTTCTACTTCCAATTATTCACAAGACACACATGATTTCAGTCTATCATTTGATTGTGGATAGGAAAAATATTTATTTCCAAATCCACCCAATCTGTCATATTTCATTTCTGGAAATGATAAGGGTGAAAAATTATGTTTCTCATCAACCCCTTTGTATGATTCATCAGATCATGAGGATGCCGATGCACATCTCAAATGTTTCTGATCATGTTTGTTGTGATATTTTTACTCATTCCTTTGATCACGATTCCGATTCACTTACTCTTGATCTTTCTAAGCCACTGATCTTTGATGAGACACCTTCTGATGAAGTGGAGACCCCTCAAACTATGGAGGCACTTCAACCCGATTTGATGGTTATGTTAGGTTCTCGCAATCCTAAGGTCAGTTCCACTTCTGATCAGAAATATGTTGAATCACCCCAGGCTCATCATCACTCTCTTGTTTGCATCGAAAATAAATCTAGTTAACATATTTCAGATCCTCCACTAGAATAACACAATCCTATCGCTTATGCATTGGAGGAGTCATATGTAGCAAGTTATGTTGCGATATGAAAGTTTTCTTCTTTCTGCATGTTTTCTCATTTGTCAAGGTTGAATGAGTGTACATGCTTGTCATCTGCACATAGTGTGATACAACACCATGATACTTCTATAGAGTGTATTCCATGTGATTTTACTCTTTTATTTTCTATGGATGCATTCAAACTTTGAGCATGTTGGCTTTCATTGCTTTATCTTTCGTGTCTACTGGTTTTCCTGAATATCTTTCTTGTCAACCATGCCTTCACTTACATGGGCCAACCAATGCATGGGTGGCTACATTGGAAGTATCAATTCACGTGAATAGGACAATGCACTATTTATCTTAGGGGCAGGAGTAGTGTTTTCTTACATGTTTTTCTTTCACTTACTTGCTTTGCTTCATTTTACTTCTGTCCTTTGCTTGTTTTCTTGTTATGCACCCCTAGGATTAGTTTCCCATGAAACGGTGTTTGGCTTCTTGAGACAAGCAGGGTGAAATACAAGAGGACTTGTAAAACTATCAACATTTTATTATTTTCCTATTCCCTCTCTTTGTGAAGATCTTGCATTCTTTCAGTCGATGATACCTTGATGGAAAATATGTTCCTTTCAGAGTGAGTCTCGGTGAAAACACAACACTTGCACTTTTAAATAGTACCACCTACTCTAATTGGTTTTCTATATTCGTTTAACCCTTGTAAACTCATTCAAGGAGAGTAAGGTGAGGGGGAAAACCTTAACAAGCATGTCAGAGGTATATATAACATCCTTCTATGAAGGGACAACCTCTTCTGCTATCAATAAGTCAGGATCCTTCTTCCACTTCAGGAAATAAATAAGTGCCTATGCACAGTTCTTTGAAAAATGAAAAATGAAAAAAGAAGAAGTTAAAATAAGAGAAAGGCTTCCTTTGCAGGGAGGTGAAGCAAGTAACTGCGTTAGGGTACTACCCAGGCTTGCTGGCAGCCGAGAAATTATTTTGTTCTTGAAGTGATTCTGCAGGGGTACTGTCCAGGTCTGCTGGCAGTGGAGCAACATCAGAGATGAAACTAAAACAATGGAAATCTATACTACTTGTGCATCAATATACTCGTCATCCCTAATCAAAACAACTCAGTTTACTTGTCTTGGTATGTGTGATGTCCGATCAGGAGAATGGTAGGGACTATATATTTAACTCAAGCTAGTGTAGAAGCCACGATGATCAAAGAATCAAAAAATAATTTTGGAAGAGTTAGTCTCTCTTTACACGAGACAAGGTCCTTACGAAGAGTTGAAGTTCTACTAGTGTATCATCAATGTTGTAGTGACTACAATCACCCTCCAAAATTTTGCCTACGCTTCAGTTTGGAGCCTCCCTACTAAATCCTAGCAGCTTATATTACACTGACCCAGGTACTTATGCTTTCATTAAGTTTTATATTTTTCTTTATAGCTTGTGTTTGATTACTTTCTTTGTTGCCTAACCACAAGCTAATCTCTTGACTTGGTTGTAATCCGGTTTGCGTAATCCTAGAGGGAAACTGATATTTCTCTTAGGAAATGCGTAGTTCAAGCCCACAGTGAGCTTCAGCTTCATATTTTCACAAACCCAGTTGGAAGCCTATCTTTAGATGGTAAACTACACAGAGCATGAGAGGTAGCCAGAGCCACTTAACCTAGGAATTGCATAGAAGCACACCCTCAACAACTGCCTGATGCATGTGCCAGTAAGTTACCCATTTCTCCCTAGAATTGCGCAATTTATTCATGCACGCATGGAAACCTTTCCTGAAAAAAGAAAAAAGAAAAAAGAAAAAAAGAATCCCTAAAAAATAGGGATCTATTTTTAGCAGTCGAAGTTACACTTGAGCTATTTTTGGAAACTACCACCATGTGTCACTTTTTCATAGAATTTTTGCCTTTGCATCATAAACCATAAATCATTCAAATCTATTTAATGGGCACCACCCTAGATCATTTTCACATTCTATCTTGGAGCTCTGGAATTCTTGAGGAGATCTAGGAACCTTCAGCATGGTTGTCACAAATTTTCTGGGTAAGTCTTGCTTTTCTAGTCTTTTGCTGCTTTTTTTTGTTGCTTTTGTTTCCTTGGCTTGTGAGAGTGTTGTTTTACCCGTTTTATTGAATGACCAATGAATTTTTGATTTTTTTTAGCTTGTAGAAGTGTTTTTTTAAGTTTTTCATTGCCTTTCCCAAGTGTCGGATGCATAACCCAATTTTTGCACTAAGAGTCGCCGTTGCGGCGACTCTCACCATAAGCTTCATTATTCTTCTATTTGACTAATTCCTGCACTTGTTTTGATTGCATGCATCATCATTCACTCAGATATGCACCAACCATCACTCACACATTCAAATCTACTCATTTTCATGTTTCCCTTGGAAAGATCTGGGCTTCCTTGGCCTGGATCTAGCTCTTCTCGACATTCACTACACATTTTTGGATCTTAAGGCTCTGCCTTGGCTCCAAGAATTGAGTAGAGGTTGCTAGTGACTATCTCCAACTGCACATTGCATAGCTCCAAGAGCCTTGGCCACTGGGATTGCACAATGAGTAGTCCCAGCTAGCACAAGCCAGAGTGAACTACGCATTCCACAGTTTTAGTCAGCATCACCTCCTCACTAGTAGTTGGGACTGCGCAATGTATAGATCAAATTGACTATTAGTCACATTTGAAGCCCAGAATGACGCAATATTTCCCAGTTTTTTGCTTGGTCTATCTTGAAGTTATTTCAATTTCAAGCTAACATTTTCATGCCATGAGTGTCCTCTCTATCTCAAGGTACATCAGTTGCTGAGCATATTTTCAGTAGTACAGGTAACATGGAATCTAAGAGAGCTGGTTCAAAATATACTGTTGAGAGTAGCACTAGGGATGTAGTTGAATAGGTTTATGTTAACACCCAGGTTGTCCTCTTTGACTCCCAAGAGGATACGGCCGGGGTAACCACTAACCAAGCTTTGGGCTGCAGCTTCTAGCCCAGCTGCAGTCAGAGAGTGCTCTCTCTATGTGGACTTGGTCACTGCTTGCAGTGAAAGTTTTAGGCTAGTTATGATATCTGTTTTTGTTGTTTAAGTGTTTTTGGTTTTTTAAATGTTTGGTTGGGAGGATGCCTCTGATTTTTCTTTGGAGCATATCAATAGGCAAGACTAATCCATTGGGCAATGGGGTCTAAGAGCGTTCTGTTTTGAAATCTTGGTCTGGGTGAGGATGAAAGCTACAAGGCCTGTGTGCATTTCATGAAACAAACTGTAATAGCGATAACTAGGTGGATACAGATAGCAATGAGCGATTAAGAGTTCCTTACTAAGCAGTATATTTGTGAAAAAGGCTTGCTGTCTAAGAGCAATTACTTGAATTCCTCAACAACAATACACAGTGGTGATGTGGTATTTGAAGGTAGCATTTAAGAATTACGCTTTGAAACACCTTATCAGAAGATAACACAGGAGACAGTTCAGATTGAGCTCAGGGTAGTCAAAGACTAAATCCTGATACTATCCTTTTTCTTCACTATCTGGAGCTTAAACACATAGCAAACATGTGATACATATGAAATAACAGAACACAGATGAAACAAAGAGTCACGAGAAAGAACTTATTTGAATCATGTAATGCAGAGGAATCTTGCTGCTTCGAGCCACACACCACCAAAAGATCAAAAGAGAGCAACCATCTTTCAGAAATCTCACTGTCTTTGTATTAAAATTGCCTGAAGATTACAATATCTGGAAATATAGAGAAGAACAGAGCTCCTTTACATCCGGAGTCCAACCTCTCTCTCAAAATGCGAGGGTCAATATATAGAGTTTTACATACAAAAATCTCTCAGGAATCGAGTCGTCTGAGAGGGAAAATCTCTTACACTTGTTCAGAGGAAGTAGATGAGAAGTTATTACAAGGGTACATGCTTCTTTAAAGCTATTAACTCTTGACAAGATGACTTGTTGACCTTCGAGCACTACGGAGCTAACTGCGCAGTTTTTCATAAATAAAGTGCTGAAGTACTCTGTTACTTCTGATTTTCTGTATCTTTCTTGCTCTTGTAGCCTGTACCTGTTGATGTTGATGCCGAGTACCTGTGCTGTGTACCTGTGCTGTGTACCTGTGCTGAGTTGGCTCAGCGTCTTCGTGCTTGCTTTAATAGCTTTGGCCACCTGTAGGCGCAATATGGACTAATTGCTGCAGAAAGTTTCTTTTCCCCTAGCCTTGGTTCAAAAGTAGCCTTACCAGGTCATGCCACGTTTCGGGATGGGGAAGCTGGTGCTTCGAAATTGCCCCAACGGTCTCATCGGCCTCTGTGTACTTGTAAAAATCGGGAGGCTTATCAAACAGATGTGCCACCTCATTTTTAATGAAAAACAAATTATCTAATTTATTAAAAAGAACCTGTCCTGTTAGTGGGCCTGCTGTAGATGACCCTGAAGCCTCAGCAATCTGCACAGCTGAAAAGGTGCTCAGTCTTTTAATGTACTTCTCATAAGAGAGAAGCTTTCCTGATTCCTCCAGACTGGGAAGCCCTTTGTCCTGCAGGGCTGTGAACCTGTTCTGGAACTTGGCTATATCTGCTTGCATGTCATGCACCCTTCTGTCCAGTGTTTGGATCAAGTTTCTCATTGTTGTGGTTTTCTTAATTACAGAAATAGTTTCAGTCCTGTTTTCAATTCCCATTTGGATCAGTTGAGAACTATTCCTGTGATTCAAAATTTCTATCATCTTAGGGGCAAGGTCTGCCATGTTGCCTAGCTCATTTCTTGCTCTGTATAGCTCTTTCTTTGCCTTGCCAATTAGCCCTATCTGCTCATATATGGCAACTATGTACTCCCACTGGTTAGTGATTACCTGTCC
>APFE031597107.1:55638-69162 GCA_000404065.3 Pinus taeda
TTTCATACGATCAGTGTTGGAAGATGGACAATTGAAGCTGGAAAAGATACACACTAGCCAGAATCCTGCAGATATGCTAACAAAAGTTGTAACTAGGGAGAAACTGAGAACATGCTCAGCTTCAATTGGTCTTCAATAATGACGATGAAGATGAGAAACAACCAGGTCCAAAAGAGGAGTCATTGTCCAACAAATGAAGCAGCGATGGAGTTGCTACAATCATTCTCCAAGTGGGAGATTGTTGTGTGTGGAGCATGATTGTTCGGAGGTCTTTGTTTCAGCTGGATGTATACCCCAGGAAGTTTGTACACCCCTCCATGCGGGGGGGACTTGTCCCCCTCGTGGGGGTTCGGGGGAGCCGATCCCCCCTGGCTGGGGGGTCCGGGGGCCAGCGGTCCCCCCGGCGGGGTCGGGGCAGCGCCCCCGAAGCTAAAAAACAGCTGTAAAATTTCCTTGTAAAAGTATAGTAATTTCTAGTCAATCTGGGCCGTTCATTAGGCGGATGATCTGACGGTAGAACTTATGTTTAGTTTAGGGTTTTTTGCCCTAGAAGGCAACCCCTCTCTTTGTATGAGGGTATTGTATTTGAGGCTGTGTAATAGATGTGTATTCTATGTGTGGGAGAGAAACAAAGAGGTGATACTGTGAGAGAAAACAAAGGATATTACAATAGATTTGATGTAGGTTGTGTCTCTTCATTTTGCTGGATAATAGAAAGGAAGGACTGGTTGTTCGGGGTGGACGTAGCCCAAACTGGGTGAACCACGTATATCTGTGTCTCTCTTATTTTATGCATTTTTCTGTGTTTATATTTCTACAATATTTTATGTGTTCCATTGCTCCGTAATATATAATCTTCTAACAGTATCTACTCTTGAGACAACCATGCATAAATTTTTTGATGGATTTGTCAACGTGCATAAGGCGTTTTCCATCTATATGGTTTTCAGCAGCGGTGCATGAAAATTTCCCAAAATATAAAGGAAATACATGCTACTATTGCACATGTACATGAATGGACAATGAGGTACAAGGGAGCCTCACTTTAATTGCAAAAGATAATGAAGCCACATGCAGAGCTAGATAAAGCATAGATTCAGATGTTGATCAGGAACTATGAGAAATTCCCTTCGCTCATTGCTAGCATTGAGGCTTCCTATGCACGATTGTTTAAGAGTTTGGATTCCATGGTGAGGACACACATGATCCCTTCAATTGGTTCCCTCACCCAAGCCATTAAGAAGAACCAAGTCTAGCTGGAGGTCGACAGGTACATGGAGTAGTTGATGTGAGAGGCCACCAATGATGAGTTATATTGAGCGTAAAAAAAATGCAAAGGTACATCAGTGGTCCAACCACACTCAAGAAAATGCTGTGCATGCTTCAAGATGAGTTGGAAAACTGTTCCAGAACCATATACCTAGAAGACATGGAGGCAAGAGTCCGTTTCTAGAGTGACATCACCAAACAATATGGGGACACCATAGCGTAGTACCAAACTTGGTATCATTTCATCACCGAAGACCATCAAGAGGATGTTTTCGAGTTGGTATTTCCCCAAGCTTCTGAGTGATGGTGTTTGTCTTGTTAGGATGAATCAAGCCTATTTTGTCCCTAATGGAGATATATGGAAATTGTATATTATTTGTAAATATATTTTAAGTGAAATTCCAAGTGTCATTAGTGGAATATGAACAATCAATATGTAATGTAAAGAGTTATTTGTAATGGAGTTGAAGAGTCATGAGGGTAGTCAAAGAGTCAAAGGGGAACGTCAAGGGCCACCCCACCCTTTGTTATAAATAGTACCTCATAAATCATAGTAGGGGATTTTGGGAGCCAAGATTTTGGCTAGGCTTAAGATTAGAGAAGGCTTGGGAGTCTTGTGATGAGCCTTGGCTTCTCCACAATGTAGAATGAGTACACTTCTTTGGAGAAGTAGGCGATGTTGACTGTATTGTTCCACTATTGGGCTAGTGGCTATCAATGGTGTATGTATGGATGGAAATTTCACTTGATAATATAACTAAGCCAACACGTTTTCATGCATATGTTGTTATTGTAGTTGTGACTATTCTAGTTTCTTTAGCAATGTATTTTTGTTTAGCTTATGCATTTGTGTATGAACTATCTTGTATGAAATTGTATGAATCTTGTTGAAGGCATATTGTTGGATTAACTCATCACTTTCTTTTGTGGACTATTCTGCTTCTAGCTTGTGATGTCATTCTTCTCGTGTGTTCCTTTCAAGTTGCGTACTATTACATGATTCTAAGGGGCACACTTCCTTCCTCTTTCATGTGTTAGAAGCCCCCATGAATCTCACTTGACTCACTGGAAGGATAGACACTTTCGTCTAACCAAAGCTATGTTACTTACCTTTGCGCAATACCGTGGTCAAGGAACTACATTACCACCCACTGCTGGGACTCCTACTCCAAACGGTTTGAGGTCTAGTTGGTACTTCTTAATATGGAGACCCCCTTGACATGTTGGCGGGTCCAACACCATTAACAAAATATTTTAGTGCTCCATGTCTCATATAAAATGCCATGTCAAAAAATATATTGGGCAGCAACAATTCAAGGCAGGGAACTCCACTGCGAACTAACAAGAAAGGAAAACAGGGCAATTTGGGGTTTTGATTTTTAGAATAGTGGTCCATTCAATCCTTTCAACCAAAAGTATTTGGGAGGAATTGAGGAGGGTGTTGTAACAACTACAAAATTATAATATAAATATGGACTACCCAAAAAAATAATACATACAACGAGTGGTATGACATATAAATATACCCGATCAATGAAATTAGATGTAAATATGAGTTTGTATTGTTTAGAAACCTACACTTTAGCATTTTAACATACCCATCCTAACATATATGGTTTTACATGAAGCTTATTTTAAAGTCCCAATGTCTTAACCATTTCTTTACAAATAATATTAGCTCGTGATTTTTTAAGTCCCAATGTATTTCCTTCCATCATGCATAATTTTAGATTTTGAAGAATGAGTACTAGATATAGAACTAGCAATAGAAGATATACCATCTATCGCCATGTTCGTGATCCTAGTTTTATCACATGAATCTGATCCAAGATCTTGTTGGATTGTAGGTGTTCTTCTTATTACCCTTATTGTAATGTGAAAATGTAGGATTCTATCTTTCGTTCTTCACTATAGATGTTCTTTTGACCTTACCCTTTCATTTTTTCTTTCCAACAACTGGTTGAACTAGTTTCTTTAAGAATTTCTCATGGACATTCTTTCCCCTTGACTCGATGTGAGTAGCTAGGACACAAACTTCATAAATATAAGTTGGGTTCAACGTAAGAATAATATGTCTCAAATAAATATGAAACCCACCAATATACTTCAAAAGAGTTTCTTGCATATAAAGAGGAATTTCCAATGTTAATGCTCCCTTTTGAAAATATTGAGTATAATCTCACGTTTTTTTTCCTCTACCATGTCTTATATTTTTCCAATCCATTAATTCTTGTTACATAGATCTTAATTGATAGAATTACTTCCTTAATTCATATGTACATTCATACAACGAAGATTCCATTTTACCGTTCATATGAACAACTTCTTGAATTTTACTCTCCTACCACATCAGTGCAGTGCCTCCAAGTCAAAGAGTATCTAGCTGAACCTTGGCTCATTCATATAAAATTATTTGAACCTTTGCAATGGAATTCAATTTCCTTGATCCAATTATCTAGCTTCTTCACATCAAGTTGTCCATTGCACATTGGAAAATCGAATTTCACATCTAATTTTAACAAAGGTAAATGAGAATTGGCTATCTCTAATTTCTCTTCATGAGATGGAAATGGAGGTGGAGAAGAAGCAGGAGGATGAGGAATTTGAGGAGGGTTGCCACTAGCTTCTCCATCATTAAGTTGACTTGGGCCTTCTCCATTTTCTCTTTGTTCTTTGTACAACTCTTCCACCATTGCTTTCATGTCAAGAAGGCTTGTCAAACTTCCCTTTTAGACTTAGTGATTATTTCTTCCCCTTCAGATTCCATTACTTTTCATGGAAATGTTAATCTTGTATTGATCTCGGGATTAAAATCTTTAAGTGATCCTTCTCTACGCTTAAGCTTAGACCTAGCTAACATTCAACACTTTGCAAATCCTTGATCAAACCTGCTATGATACCAAAATATTGATCCAAATTACATTATTAAAGTGCCTTCATATACATATTTATTAATTAAATTTACTTAAAATTTAATGAGAAATTAACTGTTGTAGTTGCAGAATAAACATCAATAAAAGGGGAAAATAACAAGAAGTTGTTAATAGATTTCACCCCTCATGGGCTACGTCTTTGGGTCCACTTCAAATGAGCATCCATTCCTTTAAAAATATCCATAAAATTACACCAAAATTCCCTCTTACATAAAAATGATCTGCAACCTTTTTATGTGGACTTATCCCTCTTGCGGATAAGAGAAATCTCCCTAGACTTCAAAGAAACCTAGTAACAAACAACCAAGCACTGCTACCTCTCTCTATACTATGATTGATTAAAACATATACTATGATAGAGGCCACATATCGTTTAAATGAAATGATTGATGAAGTACCCTTCAAATATTTCAACCATCCACTCCTCGATGCTTTAGAGATCCTCTCATCTCTCCCCACAACTTCTCCATGACGTACTGAAGGAGGTCTACATAGATAGAAAAAACAAGAGATCAAATCATCCAGTATATAACATAAGGGATAAATTTACTAATTAACTCAACTATCATGAACTGATCAATATGAAATAACAATATATGTAGGTGATCAAGGAATCCTACAAATTATATCAACTAAGATGTAATTGAGAAAGAAAAAATGCCTTTATATTAATAAAATGGAGAATAGCCTTACAACGATGAAGCCTTGATGTTGCAAGTCCCTTCCCACAATATCTAACCCTCTCCTTGAACAAATAGACTTCCAACCTTATTCTTGCAACATAAGACTACTTCCAAGAATCCCCCTCAATCCTCAAGACTGGGATATATTTATAGGTCAAGAGTGGGAAGTTTGGGATCCATTTTCCAAGAGATGAGATCCACTAATGGTGGGATAGGAATTCCACAAAGAGAGGGAGTTTCTCCATGATGGGAGGGATCAAGACTGAATAGGAAACCATTCGAAGCTTTTTGGTTGGGATAGATGCTACCAACAATCTTCTAGACTTTTCATTTTATTTTTACAAGTGTTAAGTCATGTTCACAGGTCACAGTGTAAGACATTGCATACTTATGCACAATTCCTAATGGACTCCTCTGCGTATGCGCATAAATGGACTAGGGAACTACGCAAGAAGCCAAAAACAAGGTTTTGTACCATGGGATCCATGAATTCCACTTTCTTTGGGATAGTTTGGATTCTAACTTTGTGGGGGAATGATTTGGGACACATTTATGGATAATGAAAGATCCAAACCGATGGTCATTTTCTTAACGCGAAAAAAATGACGTGTAACAGATTTCCCCATAAAGTGAAAAGTCAAAAAATATATTTGATGACTGAAGTGCTTTATCATGCCAAGGTTTGGGTTAGAGATTGTAGTAGGAGACCATACACAATCAAACAAATGTTACAATTCAATATATAATCATCATTGAGGTAGGATTTCCCATATTTAGAGTATAAATGTCTCAAAGAACTAGTACATAAATACATCTGAAGATCCAGGTGAACATAAGACATAATATGGATGCAACCATAAATGGATCTAATCTTACAATCATGAATATTTAATAACTCAATGCAGCCTAGATGGATGAATCTAGATCCAAAGTCTTGATCTCCATGTCTCAATCCATAGTACAAATCTAGCCATGTGAGTGAATGTTTCGTAGTCGAACATGGTAGAAACCACTTGATTAACGGTCAATGCTGTGAACTGTTAACAAGTGTGAGAAAAACCACCAATAATGACAATACATCTCAAGGTAGTTCTAGTACAATCTATGTAGTGTGAATAGATGTGTTGACGTTGAACAATCATAGAATCATTCGATTGAAGGTAAACGATGAGAACCTATCATCGAAGGTGAGAAACCTACGATTAAGGAATGTAAGCCTCAATGTACTGAACATTTCCAGATAAACTTCCTAGATAATGAGATGAATTCGATAAGAAGTGACCCATCGCAGGATTGCTTACGATATGAAACTCATGTCAAGTTTTGAAGAACAACAATTTGGAGTAATCCAGGACTTACTCAGGGATGGTCGATGCAACTGAAAGCTATGATTTGCAAAGTATTTTGACAGAGGTTATAATTCTCTTGAACATATTAGAGACACAACATAATGACTTGGAAACATTTGACTCAAATATAATACCCAAACCAACTGAAATATTTCAAAAAGGTATGGTCAACTGAGTGGAAAATGGGATTTCTTAACCCAGACACAAAAAGTGATGAAATGTGATGTTCAAGAGTGGCATATTGCCTTTTAAAAATACAAAACAAATATTCTTTCTCACTTTTCCGCCACCATTACTGACAAGTACCTATATATTTTTTACAAGATTGAGGAGGATAACATGTGCTTGTATTGTAAGCTCATCCTTTAGATGAGTCCTTCGAAGTATTTATAACAAACCCTAAAAAGGGGTGGTTCAGTCTCATCATGCTTAACGAGTCCTGCACTATTTAGAGTTTACAAGTCCTGCACTTTTTAGAGCTTACGAGTCCAGTGAAGGGGCAAATTGATGTAATTTTCATATTTAAAGAGATTTAAAAGACATGAAAATAAAACTCGTTCAGTTCTTTCAACGTAAATTTTAACGAGCCCAGAGAAATTAAAGCTTAGTGTTTTTCAGTTACAGGGAGTCAGGAGAAAAACATAAGTTAACTCCACAACGTCATTTTTCATAAATTTAGTCCCTCAAGCCCATAAAATGGTACAATAATGCATGAGAGAACTCTATTGACCATTATTAGTCAACATATGCCTTTTTTTGTAAATAGTTTGGTTCAGTCCGTAAAAGGGGTAAACTTATACTCAATAGAAAGTTGTTCATTTACTTTTACGAGTTTGAACAATTAAGTACTTGAAAATATTTTTGTGTTTAAGGAGTCTAAAAAGGGCATAAAGAGAACTCCTGGGTTTCTATTTTTCGTAAGTTTTAACGAGTTCGAAAAAGTGATAAAAATATACTCATACCAAAATGATTCATTTTCCATAAATAACCTATGACCTGCACACTTAAAACTCAAAATAATTATCTTTGCTCAAAAATAAAGTGAAAAATATTATAAATTTGGATTTTAAAGGTTAATAGGAAAAAAATAATATTTAAATAGGCATAAAAAACTTAAAAACCCAAAAAAGTAAAAAATATTTACCATTTATGTTTTTAACCTTTTGAGACTGATAAAGGTCATTTTCACGAGAAACTTCAGATGTGTATTTCAGGCACACCATTGGACGAAATCGCGAACCGTCTTTTTTAGGTAGATCATCTCTCCAAGATCTTCGTTTTCATGTTTTTTATTTAGCATTTTACTATAGATTTGGATTTTTGGGGAGGGTTTTCAAAATGAAATTCACCCTCGATGTATGCAGGTCACCCTTACTATGCCTGTGCACATCGACTGATTTTTACAATATAAAACATGATTTTCATGGTTTCTAAGATGCTAAATGCACACATCCACACTGTCTAGCACATTTAGTTGTGCACAACATCGAGGGCCCAAAAGATAAAATGAAAAACACCCAATTTGCTGGCCAGTTTTTACCATGATTACTTCTAATGATCTTTTATGCTTATTTGGAGGGTTTCGAGATGCAAATATGGAGTGGAGAGAGTGTGAACATGAAGAGAAAGACATAACTACTCTAAACCATGTAGAAACCATATAGGCATTGACAAACTGTGGCATATACAAGTTTTTCACCATTCCGAGCATGAAAGCCCAGTTGACTTGTTAGAATGGATGGCGGGCAAGTGGAATGTTCAAGAAGAATGTTTCATAGTTGGAGACCATAGAATTGTAATTGATGTTGATGACATTTACTTCTTGACTGGACTTCCACATCGTGGGGTAGAAATCAATTTATATGGGAATAGTCAAAGTGGAGAAACCAATGTCACCTATCTGATACAACATTGTACTGATGGAGCTGCTCTCAAATATGGGAGAATTGACATTAAAACCATCTCACGGATTCCTTTGAAATATATCGGGTTCACCATTGCATGGCTATGCAGTAGTGCAACTCCACATTTTCTCAAAAAGGCTCAGATGCAAACAGTCGTAGAGTGTTTGCAACCTACTATATTGAACTAGAGCAAGGCTATAGTTTCCAATTTGAGAGGGTTATTACACATTATTTTGTCACACCTCTTGTTCACTTCCTATCCATACCCCGAAGTACCAAAATGTTGACTATTGTGCAACATATCCATCATGATCTAAATACCAAAGAATCCCTGAAGAATCAAAGGAAAACCGCCCTAAATCCATTCTGAAGAAGGTTGCCTAAAAACCTAATTTTTGGCATTAGCGCATTTTGCTCGACTACCTACCCGTGCTAATGGTAGGTTGCTCAGTTATACACTCACGCTACCGGCACAGGTTTTCATAGGAAAACCCGTGCTAAACCTCTTCTGGCATATTTTACCAAAATGGAGGAGAAGCTTCACTCACTAGAACCTTCGGGAACAATGAGTTGGATATTGGTTGTTGATATGGTTGATCTCTCTCATTTGGGCCTCTTAATATTATCATCACGAGCTTTCCCCTTGATATGTGGATCTTCATCCCTCTTTTGTGGATCCCTAACTCCCTCTCCCTTCCTATAAATTCACTCCCTTCCATTCCCAAATGGCTGGTCATTGATTGTTGCATCCCTATGTTGAGATTATGCTTACATGCTACCATTTCTAGCTTGGAGAAGGAGTGCTTGAAGAGCCTTTGCTTGGAATTGGACATCCACCAAAAGGAGGTATCCAAGATCAAGGAATAGGTTGTATGCTTCCCTTTTTAGCTTATTAATATATACATATGATGTTCACTTTCTATAATTGTGTAAATGTTTATGCTATTAGCTTAATGTTCCTTAATCTTTAAATAGTTTATGTTTGATGTATGCCATATATGCTCTTGTATCTTGCATAGTACTTTTATCTTCCTTGCAGGTACTTGAACGTGAAGAACAATTAAGGAGCGAGGCCTAGACTGAAAGATTCAAAGCCATCTCCAAGGATTGAGCGATTAGAATTAGAGCGAGGTAGGATTCTCCTTCTCTCTGCATTTGTCAAACATAAGCTAGGAAAGTGTATGTTAGTTTGTTAAATTTTTGCTAGACCCACTCATTGGGCTAGATGGATCGCCTTTGTCCGTAGAGGGGATTTTCCTTCACAAAAAAAAGACTTTGTTGGGGAAGCTATAACATTTTCATCCTCCTTTCTAAACTGATATCTTGATCAGTTTTACCGACCATCATGTTCGCTATTAGTTTGGGTTTGTATAGGCTTGCACGATCAATGTTTTCTATCTTATAGTTCTTAGTCTAGGAGTGTTTGCGAAATTATTTTTATTTTTTGCCTTATTCCTTGCCCAACGCGCTTTTTTCTCTTACAGTAACATGACTAGCACGTCTTTTATTAAATAGTTGCATTGATCCCTTGTTCAGTGCCAGTTTGGCCATAATAGCTGCGCTAATTCCTGAGATTGGAAAAAACCTAGGGTTTCTCTGTCAAACCCTAGTGTGTCTAAGCCCCTAAGGTCTTGTTTTGTCCTGCATGACTGGAATTTTTTGATGCTTTGATTGATTACCTCATTTTATTAGAAAATTCTTACCTCTTTGAACATTCAAGGGTTTGAATTCAATTGGATTGATTTTAGGGTTTATAGGCCGTTTGATTGTCACTTTCCGCTTGTGAGTGTCTTTGGGTCTCTGGTTTGCTGAATGATTAGGTCTGTTCATATGGTAAAATCACTTGAGACATTGATTTACATTGGTTTCAGTTTGTCTTGTGCAAAGTTGTTTTTCACCTGTACTAGGTCATCTTGCATTTGAAATCCATATTTGTCATTTATCAAGCATAGATCACATTATCTGGTTTGCAAATTGAAATGAGTATATTTGCTTATCTATTCAAAAGAGAAAGTGAAAGACATTTTCATTGAGTGCTGAATTTGGTGTTACTTTTATTGATGCCTTGTTTGCATTAGGAGTACGTTGAATCAAAATTTTCATTTTTTTATTTAGTTGAAGCATAGTTTCATGTGAGCATCTAAAAATCAAAGAGAACATCATATAGATAAAGTGCATCTTAGTAAAGTAAAAGTAATTTTTGCTTTCAATAGATCACATATTCATTAGTGAAAGTGAAGTTTAGTTTTGCTCTTGCATTTTTCATTTGGAAAAGTTAGTGGAGGCATGTTGTTTGATGCATTCTCTTGTTTGATGCATTAATTTCTTGAACTTTATTCCCTAATCAGTATAGAATTCATTGAAATGAAAGGTTTCCTTTTTATCATATCGTTTCATTCTAGGATTCAGGTGACATCGTTTGAGCCCAAAATTGAAACTTAATTCAAGAAAAACATTAAAATTTACTAAATTAACCTAAGGACCATTTGGAACTTAGCACAAACATTAGAGATCTAGGCAAGAGACATGTTTCGACATCTATAAACCTAGCAGTTATCATTAACTACCTGCAATATATGCCAGGGGTGAAAATCCCATTCTAGTACGAAAGTATATTGGAGTTTCTCCAATACTCTTGGGTATATCGGAGGCACTCTAGTATGACAAGTATATGGGAATTCTCTCACCGAACGATTATGCATTAGACAGTCCTAACATGGACTTGTGCTCCCTGTACCATCGAGTATATATTGGGAGACCCCACTAGGTTTCTATCCTTTAGCCATAGGTAACCAAGTCAGCTGCCCTGTAAATGTGATACACTAAACACAACATTCCGGGAGATCGACCATTGTACATTAAGTCCTTGGTTTTAGCTAAGGTGTATATAACAGTTCACAGATGCTTGGTAAACCCTCTTCCCTAGTACACCCTTTTGATTTATTTATTGTTTTTAAGTTCTAAAATTTAACTGCCCACAATTACATGACTTACCTATGTAGTTATCCTTGGCCTTATATTGCCTAATTAATAGTAAATTTTAATTGTAAGCTCAAATAAATCACCCCTTATTGTTTTTGAGAAAAGGTCATCGTGGCTGAACCACTGGGTTCAGCTTACATTTCCCCTTCATCATCTAACGCTGAAGGGTCATCATAAGGAGTTCATCCTGAGTTTTCACTGTCACTTGAAGCCCAAGGTCTTGAACTTGGAATTCTCCCAAGTATTCAACCCCTTGTGTCACCTCCTCCACCTTGAGACTCATCATCTCAAGAATCTGATCCAGAAACCCTTGAGAGTCCATAGAGGTTTGTTTTATTCCCTTTGAATCTGTGTTTTTATCCAGTGGTTATATCTCCTCAAAATCCTTATAGTCCATATGATAATCCTAATGTACCTTTGCGGTTATATCCATGACCATCTCAGATTCCTCCTCGCCAACTATTTCCACCCATGGCTTTAGAAAGTGAGTTTCCAACCTCTTCTCAATTTCCTCAAAAAGTCTCAGCTACTTATAATCATGGTGTTGATAATGATTTTGAATGTGAATTTTCACCTAAAGGTTATCCATATGTGGGAAGTGTTGCACCTCCACCACCGCTTGAACGCAAGGAGACTTTGTTTCCAACTGGTTATACATCTTTGGCTCAATTGGTTTCAAGTACTCCAAGTGCGTCTTCACTTTATCACAATCCCATTTGGTCATCGGGTACCATGCCTACTTCAGTCCATTTGTTTCAAACCTGGCCTCTCAAATTTCTGTACTGATTGCATTTTTGTTAGTTCCTGTACAACTGACAATTATGGTTGGGGCAAGTAATGTCCCTATAAGTTCCTCAGGTCCTCCATTAAGTGGACAATATGTACAACCACCTATCCCACCACATGGTGGGAAACAACCACCTTCGCCTAATGTACCTCCTATTTTGGGTGGAGCTTATGTGGGTGCACCTCAAACTCATGCTAACAGAGCTAGTCAAAATGTTGGAAGTGTACCTTATCCTAGTGGATCATCAATTCCATCTAGATCAGCCCAGATCCCATATCAACAACCTCTTTCAACTCAGATACCCTACTAGCAACCATGCCCTCTGTATGGCTCACAACAACCTCAAAATCCACCCTTTACTCAACAAGCATGCCCCCAAATGCAGCCCAGTTCAAATCCCTCATTTTGGGCATCTAGTCTAATTCAAGCTGGAACTTATCAGTACCAACCTGTAACTTAGCAAATTCCACAGGGAACTTTCTAGCAACAACAACCTTATGTACAACAAGGACCTTATATGCAACAAGGGATTTAACAACAACCATTGTAGTAGCAAAGATGACCCTTATAGCAGCAAAACCAAGCCTTATATCGACAAAATCAACCCTTACAACCACAAGGTCAACCTTTGTAGTAGCAGGGCCAAAATTTTTATCACCAGGGTCAATCGTTGCAGAAACAACCTTATAATCGCAAGTTGTTTATCCACCTTATGGTTCTAAATGGCCCATGGTAGGTTAGTATCAACTTTATCCTAGTCAAAACCCACCTTTATGGGGGCAACATCCACCCTTTCATGGTTAGAATACCCCTCAGTGGGGGAAATATCAAGCTCGTTATGGTCAAAATCCACCACTTTGGGGGTATAACCCATGCCAACAATGATGGAATCCACAAGCTGGGCCTTATCAAAGGCCTCCCATGCCTTTCAATCCACAATTGCCATTTCTAGCAACGTTGGAACTACAGGATGTGTCAAGGCTCACTAACGATCCAATACTTCATTCACCGTATTGGCCTCCAATTCCTACTAAGATTCCTGGTGATTGTACGAAATTCGAAGGAAAGTTTGGAGAAGACCCCTAGGCCCACATTATGACTTACCATTTATGGTGTTCAACCAATTCCTCGATTGAAGACTCCATTCATCTACATATTTTCCAGCGAACCCTGATGGGTGCTACCGCGAAATGGTACATCGAGTTACCTCGATGTGCCTATCAAGACTTCAATTCTGTGACAATATCCTTCCTTACTCACTTCTAGTTACTAGTTCACTATGAAAATGGTACCCATTTGCTTACGTCTTTGAAACTGAATACTGCTACCCACATCTCTGATCATATCCATGAATGGAGATGTAAACATCGCTGTAGGTTTTGACCTCGTACATAAGTTAAATGCATATGAATTCTAAAACAAAGAAAATAAATAATGTGATAGCATAACACATAAAACACATATACACAAAGATTTTCCCTTGGATCCCAAAACCGAGACTACCAGATTAATTTTTTCATTATGTTCCTTTCAATGTTGCAATACATATTTATACATGCCGAAGCATCCAATACCATGGATCGAAAACCATCACATCCAAAACCATGGACCGAAAAC
>APFE031597107.1:71667-94646 GCA_000404065.3 Pinus taeda
CAGAGCTTCCTCTTTGCCTGATCTCTTTTAATTTCCATGCCCAAAATATAGTTTGAAGAACCAAGATCTTTCATGTCAAATTTGGAGGATAATTGGGTCTTCAAATCTTGGATAATTTCTTTTTCATTTCCAACCAAGAACATATCATCCACATACAAGACCAGATAAATAAAATAGTCACCAATTAATTTAAAATACACATAGTGATATGCTTTTCTTCTCGTGAAGCCAAGTCCTCGTATAAATGTATCAAATGTATGATACCACATCCTTAGTGATTGTTTTAACCCATACAGAGACTTCTTTAACTTGCATACCAGTTCTTTCTTACCCTTCACCGCAAAGCCTTCAGGTTGCTTCATGTAGATCTCCTATTCTAGATCCACATGAAGAAATGTTGTCTTCACACCCATCTGTTCTACCTCAAAATCAAAAGCAGCTACAACAGATAAAAGTAATCTAATAGAAGCTACCTTGGCAACAGGAGAAAAAATATCACCAAAATCAATTCCCAACAGTTGGGAATAACCTTTTGCTACCAATCGAGATTTGTATTTCTCCACCTTTCCTTCTGCATTTGTCTTCTTCTTGAACACCCATTTGCTGCCAATGGGTTCCTTCCAACCGACAACTCCACTAGATCCCAAGCCTCATTTTTGTGCAAAGATGGTATTTCATCAACCATGGCCTCTTTCTAGAGTTTGTCATCCTCTGAATCTACTGCTTCCTTCACAGTTCTGGGATCATCATCAGTAATAGATAAAGAAAAATTTGAACATAAAGTAGATGGACTATACCTTTATGGCTGCCTTCTTTCTCAAACTGATCTTCTCACACCTGGATTTTGTGGCTCTTCATCTTCTGATTCCTCTTCTGCTGTAGAGTCTGATTCTTCCTCCTTTGGCTCAAACTCTATCTTCTCATGTTCCTTTGGTTGGACTTCATGTTTAATAACATCTTTAACCTCTCTAGACACCACATCTCAGCTATACACAACCTTCCTTGTTACTGGGTTCCAAAGATTATAACCCTTTAAACCATCCTTATACCCAATAAAGATGCACTTTTCAGATTTACTATCCAACTTTGTTCTTTTATCCTTTGGAGTATGTACATATGCATCACATCCAAATACCCTCAGATGTGAAAGAGAGGGTTTCTTACCAGTCCATACCTCTTGTGGAGTCTTATCCTCCAACACTGATGAAGGTGACTTTTTGACCAGGTAACATGTAGTCTCCACTGCCTCTGCCAAGAATTCCTGTCCTAACCCAACACCACTGAGCATGCTTCTTGCCCTTTCCATCAACGTCTTGTTCATTCTTTCTTCAACTCCATTTTTCTCAGGTGTATATGGAGTAGTCTTCTGCTGTGCTATACCACATTTCTTATAGAATTCTTCAAATTCCTTATTGTAAAACTCTCCACCATTATTTGTCCTTAGCACCATTATCTTCTTCTCTGTCTGGTTTTCCATTAGAGCCTTAAATCCTTTAAACCTGTCAAAGACTTCAGGTTTCTTCTTGAGGAAATATATCCATGTATTCATTGAGAAGTCATCTATAAATGATACATAGTACATAGACTTACCGAGTGATGGAATATTTACAGGTCCAAACACATCACTGTGCACAAGCTCTAATATCTGTTTTGCACTCAACCGATTCTGCTTCCCATATACACAATTTTCATGAAAATCAAAATCTAGAGAGTTATTAGTCATACCTTCTACCATACCTTTACCATGAAGTATTCGAAGACCCTTTTATCCAATATGTCCAAGTCTTTGATGCCACAACATGGTCTTTTCTCCAGAGACCACTATATTTTCTGCTCCACTTTCAGGAACCATAGAACTGTTGCACCCATCAATAACAATGCTACCTTGCAGCTTGTACAAAGTTCCAATCCGAACTCCCCGCATCAATACCAGTGCTCCCAAAAACATCTTGTAGGTATCTTTCTTGAACACTATTTTTACACCTACATGATCTAGCTTTCTTACAAAAATCAGATTTCTGGCTAATGCAGGAATATGCAGAACACCCGGAAGTGTTCTAATCCTTCCACCTTGCAAATTCAACTTGACTTTTCTGCGACCAATGATTCTAGCCTTCCTATCATCCCCCAAGAAGACATCACCACCATCATATTTCTGATACTCACAGAAACATTCTCTATGGGGAGTGAAGTGAAAGGATGCACTTGAGTCAATCAACCATGCCTCATGATCTACATGTGTACTTGAAGAAGCCAAGTACACATCCCCACCTTCATCTGAGGTGGTTTTTGCCTCTACAGAAGGAGCATCATCAAATCCCTTTCCTTTGTCAGGAGCTTTATATTTATAGTCCCTTTTGTGGTGCCCTTCCTTTCCGCATTTCCAACACACCACCTTTATAGGCTTTCCTAGAGATTTAGATCTCCCTCTAGATTTAGATCTCCCACTTGATGATTTTTTTTTTTTTTTTCTATTTTGGGACCATCCTCATATAAACAAGGCATCACCATTCTGGCTCTCCATATTTTTTCGTCTCATCTCCTCTGTCAGCAAGGGTGAGACTATTTCATCAAACTGCAAGGCAGTTGAATTTCTACCTATTGCAATAAGTAGATCTTTAATAACATGTTTAACCTCTCTGGACGCCACATCTCGGCTATACACAACCTTCCTTATTACTGGGTTCCAAAGATTATAACCCTTTAAACCATCCTTATACCCAATAAATATGCACTTTTCAGATTTACTACCCATCTTTGTTCTTTTCACCTTTGGAACATGTACATATGCATCACATCCAAATACCCTCAGATATAAAGAGAGGGTTTCTTACCAGTCCATACCTCTTGTGGAGTCTTATCCTCCAACACTGATGAAGGTGACCTGTTGACCAGGTAACATGTAGTCTCCACTGCCTCTGCCAAGAATTCCTATCCTAACCCAACACCACTGAGCATGCTTCTTGCCCTTTCCATCAACATCTTGTTCATTCCTTCTGCAACTCCATTTTTCTCAGGTGTATATGGAGTAGTCTTCTGCTGTGCTATACCACATTTCTTATAGAATTCTTCAAATTCCTTATTGTAAAACTCTCCACCGTTATTTGTCCTTAGCACATTTATCTTCTTCTCTGTCTAGTTTTCCACTAGAGCCTTAAATCCTTTAAACTTGTCAAAGACTTCAAATTTCTTCTTGAGGAAATATATCCATGTATTCCTTGAGAAGTCATCTATAAATGATACATAGTACATAGACTTACCCAGTTATGGAACATTTACAGGTCCAAACACATCACTTTGCACAAGCTCTAATATTTGTTTCACACTCAACCGATTTTGCTTCCAATATACACAATTTTCACAGAAATCAAAATCCATAGAGCTATTAGTCATACCTTATACCATACCTTTACCATGAAGTATTCAAAGACCCTTTCCTCCAATATGTCCAAGCCTTTGATGCCACAACATGGTCTTTTCTCCAGAGACCACTAGATTTTCTACTCCACTTTCAGGAACCACAAAACTATTGCACCCATCAATAACATTGCTACCTTGCAGCTTGTACAAAGTTCCAATCCGAACTCCCTACATCAATACCAGTGCTCCCTGAAACATCTTACAGGTATCTTTCTCAAACACTATTTTTACACCTGCATGATCCAACTTGCTTACATAAATCATATTTCTGGCTAATACAGGAATATGCAGAACACCCGGAAGTGTTTTAATCCTTCCACCTTGCAAATTCAACTTGACTTTTCCGCGACCAATGATTCTAGCCTTCCTGTCATCCCCTAAGAAGAAATCACCATCATCATATTTCTCATACTCACAGAACCATTCTCTATGGGGAGTGAAGTGAAAGGATGCACCTGAGTCAATCAACCATGCCTCATGATCTACATGTGTACTTGAAGAAGCCAAGTACGCATCCCCACCTTCATCTGAGGTGGTTTTCACCTCTATAGAAGGAGCATCATCAAATCCCTTTCCTTTGTTAGGAGCTTTATATTTACAATCCCTTTTGTGGTGCCCTTCCTTTCTGCATTTCCAAAACACCACCTTTATAGTCTTTTATGGAGATTTAGATCTCCCACTTGATGACTTATTTTTGTTTCTATTTTGGGACCATCCTTGTATAGAAAAGGAATCACCATTCTGGCTCTCCATATTTTTTCGTCTCATCTCCTCCGTCAGCAAGGATGCGACTATTTCATCAAACTGCAAGGCAGTTGCATTGCTACCTATTGCAATAAGTAGACTATCCCACGAATCTGGTAGAGAACACAACAAACTGATGCACTTATCTTCATATGAAATTTTAATATCAATAGATAATAACTGACTTACCACATTGTTAAATCCATTCAGATGCTCTGTCATTGAGTCTCCATCTTCCATCCTTAGGTTATACAACTTTTTCCGTAGGAACAATTTATTCACTAGATACATGGATTGGTACAAAGTCCCTAGCTTGTCCCAAAAAGCCTTCGCCATAGCTTCCCTTGATACATCCAGGAATACTGAATCTGAGACACGCAATCGTATTGTGCTCTTTGCCTTCCGATCCAACTTCTTCCATTCTTCATCAGACACTCCCGTTGGTTTAGTACTTGGATCTACTACGATCCATTGATCTTTATCTGCCAATAAATTCTCCATTTTGAGTTTCCATAACTCAAAACCCTCACCATTAAATTTCTCAATCTCTGTCTTTCCACTGCTCTCCATCTTCTTTCACCACTAGAATTGATCCCGCAGATATCCCACTGAACAGGGTCTACCACAAGCTTAAATGAAACCCCTTAGCAACAAATGCATCCCCTTGAAGCCAAAATAGCTATGATACCAAATGTAAGTTTTAACCCCGTACAAAAATTACCTGCATACGAATTCTAAAACACATAAAATAAACAATGCGAGAGCATAAAACATAAAACTCATATACACAAAGATTTTCCCTTGGGTCCAAAACGGGGACTACTAGATTGACTTTTTCATTATTTTCCTTTCAATGTTATAATACATATTTATACATGCCGGAGCATCCAATACCATGGAACGAAAACCGTTGCGTCCAAAACCATGGACCGAAAACCATCGCGTCAAAAACCATGTGTGAAAACCATGCACAAAACCATAGGTAGGTCCGCCCAACCTAATATAGGGTCCAATTTTTTTTCTTAGGGCGCTGCCCTGGACACCGTAGGGGGGGCTACCCGCCCCCCTCAAACCCCCTGTGACCCCCCCACTGCATAATTGGTGCAATGAAGGGGGGATTTGCCCCCTGTCTAACCCCCTAGTTCACTACGTAGGGCCTTATCAAGTTTGATATACTTGATGAGTTGTTAACTAAATGGCTTACTAAATCATTCGTCGAAAAAAATTCCACGGACATAACTATTGGAGGTTGTGTAACTGAATATCAAGCCATTTCCCATGCCATTTATTTAGATTTGGTATATTCCCAATTTGGCATGTTATATGATCTCTTGCCTGATGCTCTTAGACCATCTATGGATCCAACATCTTCTAAAACTCTAGATGTACCACCTTATTGATGGTATTATTGGATCATTGACTCAAACCTTCAGTAAATCTTCTTTGAAGAAAATATCCATTACATATTCTACATCTAATTCTCATTCGAATCCTTCTTCAAATCCTGGTAAAACCTTTGAGGTTAATTTCGTTTAGTCTATGGTGGCAGACAAAGCCTCCAAAGGTAACAATAAGGGTAAAGGAAAAGAAAAATATGATACCCCAAAAAAGGATCCTCCAAAGTCATTTGCTGATGATGCTTCTAAATGTCAGCCCAAATATCCTTGCCTCATTTGTGAGGAAGATCACTATACCAAGGATTGTCCTCCTCGTGTGGAAGTTAGTCGCTTGTTAAAAGGCACTCAAGGGAGACTGACTGTATTGAAAGAACCTTTCCCACCATAGTATACCCAATTGATAAACAACCACAATATTCTACATCTTCGGGTTCTCAAGTTTATATGAGTGGAACATTGCCTATTTTTGTTGCCACCCAGTCAAAAGACTATCCAAATCCTCCCAAATAGACTGTGGAGAAAGAAGTTACTGATACACCTTATACTTCTACTCCACCCAGTTCTGGTCCTCTTCATATTGAGAGACCTAGTAATTTTTCTGTTATCTGACTACCTCCCAAGGGTGTCCTTCAGAAATCATCTCACGATTCGAATGCGTGAGCTGCCCAACATTACAATATTGTCAAAGATTTAGCTCAAGCACCTTTGGAAATGTCTGCCTTGGAAGTTCTCTAGACTTTTCCAATGCAACAAAAAGAATTACTATCTTATATAGTAGGAATTGACCCTATGGATTCGAGTTTTATTAATTTTGACCTGGAAAATTATGTTCCTCGTCTTCCCCATCAACTTGCATTTTTAATCCAAGTCCTTATTAAAGGGAAGATGATTCATCAGACTATGATTGATGAGGGTGCTTCCACCTACATCATGCCTATTTCATGTTGGAAATCTATAGAATCTCTTCCTCTCAATGAGTCTTTGAACACCTTAGAAGCCTTTGATGGTAGAGGATCTCGTCCTTACAGTATTCTCATGAGTTTTCCCATCACGTTGGAAGGGAAAAATGTTGAATTAGAAGTAGAAGTCATTGATGCAAATTTGAATTTAAACCTTCTACTTGTATGAAGTTGGACTCATGCTATGTTTTGTGTTGCTTCTTCTTTATTCAATGTGCTTCGTTTTCCTCATGAAGAGAAAATAGTCACCGTTGATTAGTTAGCCTTTTTCTCTTCTGGTTCTTAGAATGGCAATGTGCCATATGTGGGAAATACCAACATTTCTTATGAGAGCATTGGGGTGGATCTTTGTAAAGGCTCTTCTCTTATGGGAAATTTTTCCCTCCCACCTCCACACAATGCTTCTGTCAACATGATCTCTACTTCTTATGATCCTTGGATCATTCCTTACCCCAATGAGGTTGATTCTTTTTGCGATGTCGTGTTGCTCAGCCCAACAGAACAAGCCTATCAAGTTGTTGTTTTGGCTTTAGCAACCGCTTCTAAAAGTCATACTACTCTTAGTATGCATCTTGACATGTATTCACAGCCCCATTGGCTTGGTTCTTGGGATTCTCCATATCCCTTGAACGAGACATTTCCCACTGACGAGAGTACCACCGAGGTTATTCCTCTTGAGGAAACTCCCTGGAATGATGCTCATCATTGTTCCTCATTTCTCCCAAGTCTTGGAGAGATTTCATCATGTAAGGATACATTTGTTTCCTGCACACTCACCCATCCAATTCAAGTGCCCATTTTGGTGCATGAAGTTTTTTCTGAGGGAAATATGGGGAAAATTACTGCTACCATGCCTATCGACATTTTTGTTAAACTAGGAATTGTCAAGAACATCCATGTCAGGGTTTCTTGTTCTCCTGATGAGATCAAGATTTACACTACTCTGTATAAGGAATTTCGCGATGTCTTTTCTTTGTCATATGAAGAAATTCTTGGCATAGATCCGAGTATAGTTGTGTACGAAATTCCTACATGTCTAGATGCGAAGCCTGTTTGTCAGTGACTTCATCTATTGCACCCTAGAAAGGCAACCACTATAAAGGGAGGGGTTGAAAAACTTCGAAAGGATGGTTTCATTTACCCCATCCCATTGACAAATTGGGTTTTGAACATTGTCCCTATGACTAAAAACCTTGTTGATTACCATGATATCAATTGGGTGTGTCCCAAAGACAATCATCCAACTCCTTTTATTGATCAAATCATTGATGAGTGTGCCGGAGTGAGATTTTTTCTTCTATGGAAGGGTTTTTTGGCTACAAGCAGATTAACATTCTTCCCATTGATCAACACAAAACTGCTTTTATTTGTCCACGAGGAACGTTTGCCTACAAGAAACCCCCTTTCAGTATTAAAAATGATGGTGCTACCTTCCAAAGAGCGATGTCTTATGCTTTTCATGACATCAAATACATCATTCAACCATATCTTGATGACTTACCGACTCATTATGCTAAGCGTCATGATCATCATGACCACCTATGAGCGATTTTTCTTCATTGTATACACTACAATATTCATTTAAATATGCATAAGTATGCTTTCTACATTGATTTTGGTCGTCTCCTAGGGTTTTTCGTATCTATGGAAGGCATCCATATTTCCCCCCTCAAAGTTGAGGCCATTGTAAATTTACCCCCTTTGTCATCTTTACATCAGTTATAAAGCTTACAAGGGAAATTTGTTTTCCTTCGTTGTTTTGTACCCAATTATGCTGAACTTGCCAAGGGATTTACTCGTTTGCTGAAAAGGGGATCCCATTTATTTGGGATGAAATTACTCAAAAATATTTCGATGCATTAAAGAACACCCTCATTAGTTCTTCTTTGCTACATCCCCCCAACTATCACAGCGATTACTTCTTGTACTTGGCCACAATCGATAGTACTATTGCCATGGTACTGGTGCAAGACAATGATGATGGAAATGAACACATGATATACTACTTAAGCCAGAATCTTATCGATACTGAAACTTGATATGCCCATGTCGAGAAACTTACTTTAGCAGCTGTTCACGTTGTTCAACACTTTCAACAGTATATTCTCTTGTGGAAAACCATTGTGATTTCCAATTGCAACCCCAATGACCTACATCCTGACACGTCAGTTTCTGCGGGGAAATATTCTAAGTGGATTTTTATCCTTAAGGAAATTGATCTGGAGTTTGCTACAATCAAATCAAAGAAATCACTGGTTTTCATTGAATTGATTTGTGACCTTCCCCCCGCAACCACATCTATGGTTTTTGATGAGTTCATTCCTGATAAGACTCTCTTTCTCATCAACACCCTTGACCCATGGTATGGGGATATATTTTCTATCTCTAGACCCAAATGTTTCGATCGGATCTATCCAATTCTGAACGTCATCACATTTGACATTAGTCCCAACCATATCGAATCATTGGCAATACTATGTACCGTATTGGTGTCGATTCTATCCTTCATAGATGTTTGACACTCGATGAAATTGAGCGAGTCCTTAATGACTGCCACTCTAGGGCTTGTGGTGGTCACATGTTCGGGTATGCTACTGCTCAGAAAATATTTTGTGCTAGTTATTTATGGCATTCCATCTTTAAATATTACATTTTAGCAGTCCAAAAATGTCACACTCGCTAAGATTTAGAACCATAAACAACACACCCCACCCACACCCCTACACCCAATTGTTACCATTGGCCCCTTTGATAAATGGGGTATTGATTTCTTGACATGTAACCCTCGCTCGACTGGGGGGAATGGTTATACCATTGTCGTCATTGATTATTTCACTAAATGGGCCGAGGCGATGCCCACACATGATGCTGATGGTAAAAATGCTACTCAATTTCTTTTCAGCCATGTCATAGCTCGATTTGGTGTCCCTCAAGTCATTTCTACTGATTGTTGAGAGATTTAAATGATCAGATTGAATCCCTTAATATTAATTGTCAACCCAGGGTTCGTAAACATGAATTTCCTTGTGCTCTCTTTGTTGAGGGCTAGGTTAGAGTTTGAGTGATTTCCTTTTTACAAGTTATGGAATGATAACTATTTGTAAATCAAATCATCTAATTTGTCAAGAGCAAACCCAACAATCAAATTCAATCTAAAACCTTTATAAATTTCAGTATTCAAATATGTACTCAACTATGTATCTCTAGAAAACAAACTTTTATCCACACCAAATAGTATCAATCAATTCTATGAATGCTGGTACCAGATTTTCTATGTGAAAAACCACTCAATCATTCCTCAACAAGCATCCTATGGTAATAGTAGTTCTTACTCAAAATAATCAAACAACCTATACTAATAACTAATCAACTGATTAAATTCTTGATTGTAAATAACAGTTCATTCCTGAAGCAATTTATAACCATCAACTTGTAAGCAAATGAGTAGTTTATTGTAGCAGTGCTTTGATCAACAATTGTTCTGTACTTAATGTTTCCTTATCAAGACTCAGGAGCTAAGTACTAATTTGGAGGATTTACTTTGTCTTACTCTATCACTTACTTACTTATTGTCCCATCTTTCAAATCAACTACTTACAAGATTTGATTAATGAAAGCACTCTTAACGCTGATTCTGCTTAACACCCAGCTATGTAATCACACAAATTCTGGGATCACACCAATCCTAACTTATGAAAATCCTTACTCACAACCAATATTCTACTACAAATTTAAGGAATGATTTAACTACACAGTGGATAATCGGAACCTTATGAATTGAGAAAAGATCAATCATTCAAATGAGACTAATTATTGCACAAAAACAGGGCAGAGCAATCATTTCATTCGACTAATGAAATTGGAAATTGCATGAACAGGGGAGGTAAACTAAAGAATTTGTCTTCAGTAGCTAATCACAAAAAAATCATTCCTGCAATGTTTTGTTACCAACCCACAACACATTGAACCGATAGTTTGTTGAATGAAATGAAACGAAATGAATTAATCATCTGTGCAAATAATGCGACTTCCTACCTTGGTCATTAATTCATTTCATAACATCTTGAATAGTTAATGAAATATTCACCTATTTTTGGTTGCCTACTCCATGCTACAGTTCAGTCAAGGGATTGATTTGAGTCTGTCTTCCCAAAGAAACAGAGGTAGAACTGGCGGGTAAACCGAGCCTGTCTTTAATCAATTAATATTGTGTTAAAGAGTTTAAAGACTTATTCTGGAGCTGTCCACAGGTATTGATTCCATCTCCTCAGTAAGCGATCATACATTGTGTCTAATATGAGAGTAAGTCAAGGTATCAGTGCAACTCTGGTTTGGAAGGCACACAAAGTTCACACCAAAATCTAATGCCACTATTTAAATAACAAGAACCTCGAAATCATTCACACACCTGTATGCACTAATCAATAAAAAAACAATGCAATTAAACTACTGATAATGGAAAAGGAAACTAACTGCACTAATTTCACAGTGACACTGTCAATGAAAAATACAGAGCTAACCCAGATGGGTGGGCCCAGTTGTACTTGGGGACTTTTAAACTTACAGTAACGAAACAGTTGCAATCACAGTTAAAACATGAGCATCAGCTTCTCATTCAACACATTCAACTAGAATTCAGAGCAAGAGCGTCATAACGGACTTCTATTAGAACGTAAGTCACGGTTACACAAAAAAATATTTTAAAGGTTCAACATGCTGCCTAACATATTAAATCCCCGCCTTTTATAGGCATTAGATACAGTTAGACTTTAAACTTAAAAATAACAATTTATAATAGTTGAACAATATTATTCCTTCAAAACGAGTTGGTTTGAATTGTTGGATTGAATTGAGGAACAACCTCGGAACCAAACCCCAACTTAGTGTATGCTGTATCTAAAGGAAGGCAAGTGAAGATTTTGAGAATGGATGCATTCTTCTCATGGTTGGCTCGATCTCCCCATCCAACAACGTGTGATTCCTTGCCCATTGCGTTGTTTGAGTGCCAGTTCGCATGTGGACTTTGAGTACTGAAATAGAGAGTCATGGTTCCTCAACCACTTTTTCTGGTATCGTCCTACACATTTTGCTGAGAAGTCTACATTAAATTACAAGAATGAGTTAGTTCAAGAATATGCTACTTATATTCACTTCAATCTACCAACAAACAACCAAATTCTATCAAAAGAAGATTTACCTCGAAAGGGGATTGGGACTAGATTAGGATAGTAAACTTAGCAAAGAAGTAGGTTCCATAGTGCCAAAAAGAGGTCAAAATGGGGATTGAACTGATAGTAATAGGGACAAAATAGGGGATCAACATTGATCATGGATCTCATTTCCAAAATTACATGATGGCAGAGATTACTGCTCGGTTGGGTTTGCATCACGACAACTCAACTCCTTATTATACACAAGCCAATGGCCAAGTTGAGGCAGTCAACAAAGACATGGTTAATATTCTTCAACGCACCATTGGGATGCATAAATCAAATTGGAATCTCATGCTATTTTCATCTCTTTGGGCTTATCAAACTACAACTAAGACTGGCACTATATTTTCACTATTTACGCTAGTGTATGGTCTCGAGGCAACTCTTCTGATTGAGTGTGAAATTCCTTCACTGAAACTAGTCATCAAATTATTCCCTGATATGTCACCTGAAGAGGAACATTTAATTCACCTTAAAAGGGTTGATGAAACTTGTCGCTTTTCAGTGCTAGTAATTGAAGCCCATAAGAAATGAGTTAAGGCTATATACGATATAATTATTTCTCTGCGCATTTTTGCTGAGGGTGACTTGGTCTTGCTTTATGATCAAGAAAATGACAAATTGGGAGTTGGAAAATTCGAACCAATGTAGCATGGGCCTTACATTGTCAAATGAGTTTTATAAAAAGGTGCCAATGAGTTAGTAGACTATAAAGGAAATTCCTTGGCTAAGCCCTGAAATAGGCTTTAACTAAAGAAGTATTATGTGTGATTATCCATGTAAATACTTATGCACATTAGTGTGCAATGTAGTTTTGGTGTTTTAGTTTGCTTTTGCAAATGTTTTCCTCTACTTACCTCGTGCTCTACTTGGTTTGAAGATGTCATCCAATCATTATGTTAGTTTTTCTAATGGTGATTTTTGTAGTACATGGAAGCTATTTTCCACTGCATGGGTAATCTATGACCCTAATGGTGAGTTAGTGAATTTATAAGGTATATGTTTAGGTCAGATGTCTAATAACATTGCCGAATATAGTGTGGTCATTGAGATTTTGTTAGAAGCTATTGCTCTTGGCATTAGAGAGTTAATCGTAAAACTTGATTCACAACTCATTGTGCTACAACTTAATGGAAAATATTTAGTTAGAAACCCTCAAATTATGACAATGTATTTGTAAGTTCGTTTATTGGAATGAGAATTTGATTTTATTACTTATCATCACATTCCAAGATGCATGAACACATTAACAAATTCATTGGCTAACTATGTGTTGGATAGACATTTGAGAAACTTGTAAATTGTAAAGCATCACATTTCAGACATGGTAAACATGAAAACATGTATATCTCTCTCTCTCTCTCTCTCTCTCTCTATATATATATATATATATATTGTTTTCAAAAGAGTTTGCTACATCAAAATAATAAAATTTGTGTTCTGAGGCACACGATTTTATAAGCCTATAATAGTGCAGAAAGTAAACTAGAAGTTGGCTATTCACCCACATGGTGCTCATGATAGCATGATACAACCCTAATGACTCAGCCTAGAAACCGACGCAGTTTAGCAGAAACCCCTACATTGTTCCTCTAGTAGTGTAATGGCACCTCATCAATCGAGGCACACTTTGGAATACCCCTAGTTAAAACTTCTAGGTTACGCTCTACCTTGACAATAGGATCTACTTCCTCCTCATATGGAGGAGCCTCCTCAATCTAGCATGCCACTCGCCTGGATATTGGAGAAACCCTTGGATGTCTTTCTGGTCCGACATACGCATAACAATATAAGTCAAATCTCAGAATATATATATAATTTCAAAAACTTCAAAAATAGTTTTACCTGAATCGGTCCACTGTGCCCTTGGAGGGAGTGGAAGATTTGGATCTCCTTGGAAATCAGTGCCTGCATATGCCCAATCATCAACCAAGATTAGTTGCTTATGTAGCCATCCAAAAAATGTTGGAGGGAATGACATTTGTTGACCACCTCCATGTATAGGAATCAACTCTCCCCATCTGAGTAATCGTGGATCTTTGGGTGCTGGTGGACCCACTTGCAACCAATGATAATGGAAAAATGGCACATTTTCCAGGATGAAAGTCACTAGAATAGATCTCAAGCCAAATTGTTTTAGATTCCCTAACTCGCACTTGGTAAGTTGGCACTTCATGCACACCAACAAACCTTCACACCAATTGAAAATTGTGGGATTTAGGCACTCAATTTCATACTGGAAATGAGACTTTGTTGCCTCATGCAATGCTTACGACCCAACTATTCTGGCCATAGTGTGTATGATTTTTCATAGTGGGAGGTTGGTAATGGTCTTTATGTCAATTTTCCCACTGTGAGTCTTCTTGGTCCTCAGACAATGCCTTGCAATGAGCATATCCGTTCTCTCTCCTTCAGTGCGTGATCCTGATAACTGCACTCGTTGTTCCTTTCTGGATAACCCAGTGATGAAATAAATGTCGATGACCTCTATTTCAAGCTCTTGATCCCTGGACATGAGCAATTTGCAATCTACATCCCACCAACTAATTAAGTGCTACAATAACTCAGGTTGTGATTTGATGCTGGGAATCATGAAGAAATTGAGAAATCCACATGCTCGTAGGGCATCAATACAATCTTGATCTTGCATGTCTTGATGGTCTTCAACTTCATGACCCCTCTCTTTTTATTCAATCACCATTTTGGACTGATTATCCTGCAAACAATAAACAAACCAACATTTCATGAGCATCCATTAAGAGAAAATCCAAGATTAACTATTTCACATGGAAGATTTCACTTTAAATTTTTTACCTTGGCACGAGCGCGAGGGCCTAATTGACCAGAGGGTGAGCAGTGTGAGTTCGATGGGTGAAACCTGCGCTGGTCATCCACAATATGAATTTTTTGTAGGTATTCCTTCCAGCCTACCCTATGGATGAAAATGCATAAAATTACTACCAAATTGAAGGTGAGGGACATATCTCTTACCTAAAAAGCATCTCAACAAATGGTGTTCCAGATTGATTGTACTCCTTGCCTGAAAATCTAGGTAAAATGAGGTAAAAATTCTCTCACAATTGCAAATTGGTAAAATGGTAAAAATAACTTACTTTTTACCCTATTTATAAGTTTTAAATAAATTTTTTAAAAAATTAGGGCATATTTCACTCATTTTTAAATATTTTTCCTCGAAATTGGTAATGTGTGTTTCCTTGTGCAGCGACATGTCGTATGTTCTTGGTGATGGTGATTTACCTTGACTAATTCAAAGAGTTTTATTTTATCACTTTTTTGGACTCGTAAAAAATAAATGAAAAAGAGACCCCCTGGAGTCATTTTTAAGCTCTTTTATGACTCAAAAAAATGAAAAGGTTGTCGAGTACTTATCATTTCGAACTCATAAAAGTAAATGAAATGACGTCTACTCAGTATCTGTTTAACCCTTTTCCAGACTGAGATAGTCTATCGTATGGAAAATGAATACCTTAGTCAAACATGGCTAAGAGGTTCTCTTGGATATTGTTTTCTACCTTTTCGGGTTCAACAGACAATTTACAAAAAGGGACCTTTAGAGTTTTCTTTTTTGTTTTTTTTTTTAAACTCTCTAAACATGAGAAAGATGGGAAGTTTCACCTCTGTCAGACTCATAAAACTTAAAATAACACATGACTTATCACCATGATGAGACTAAGTTTCTCCTTTATAGGGCTCGTTACGTTTACTAGGATGGATTCATCCGAAGGGTGAACTTATATGGAAAGTATATGTTATCCCATTCAAGCTTGCGATAAAAAATATATGGGGTACTTTCCAGAAATGGTTGGGAAAAAGTGAAGGCGATCATCTTTTGTATTCCGTAAAGGAATCATGTCACTCTTGAACATGACACTAATATGTTACTCGTGTTGGGTTTGGGATATCCTCACTTGGTCACTTTCCTTCCTGGGTTTTTGGAATCCATTTTTTGTCTCATTTAATTATACCAATTCGTCATCATGTCTTTTGATCCTATGTTGAGTCAAATGCTACCAAAATCTGGAGTTGTGTCACCAATATGTTCAAGGGAAGTCCTATCTGCAGTTCCTTACTGCTTATAAATTTTCTAACTTTCTGCCATAGTCATGGATCACACTTATCTACTCTACTACATCCTTATGTTTCGTGTCAATGATGTGGGATTCATTATGGCCCTCCTTCGACTGATCACTTCCTGTTGACTTCAACTCATTCTCTGGGAAGATGATCTATAAACTCCACTCCAGTACCTTAGAGCTTGCATGCCTCAATGGCAAGTTCTTCACATTCAACGACAGATTTACATCATTGACCTTTCGATCAGAATATTCCATAGGTGTTCGACTTAATCTTCATTATTGACATTCATGGATTGTGTTGATTGTACCTTGAGAGCCATTATTATTATTAATGGTTTGTCTTGTGCCTATTAACGATTTACATCATTAACCGATAATCAGGTGGTTTTCTAACATGTTCGACTTCAACACATCTATTCACATGATTATAATTTATACATTGATCGGGTTTAGACGGGAGTGCAAGACCCTAGATTTTGTCTGATAAAGTTCAGGTTGCATGGAGTTATGAGTCATTAATGATTGTACAAATGTCTCCTCTGGATGTATGGCTTCAACCATACTGTGGGTCCACATTCATGATCCTTTTTATTTGGATTGCTGCGAACATACTGAAGATTTTTGCACATGATCCCTCTTATTTGGATGGTTGTGTCCATATTGTTAGGGTCCTATAATTTATAGGATCTCAAGGTGATTAAGCATTTCACAGTTTGCAGGTTTCAAATTGTTCATAGATTTCAATTTTCAATTGATTTCATAAAAACAAGAGGAAAAAGAAATGAAAAGAGGGTATAAAAAAAGAGAAAAATAAAAATAAAAAGAAAGCGCCAAAGATTGTTCAAATCACACAGTTTAAGCATGATTGAAAAAATTTCAATTTATATTGATAGGTTAGAAAATAAAGAGTTGCGAAACAGTTAAATCTTGGCAAATCAGTAGCTAGGTAGAAATGGAATTTGGTCCAACTATTTAATCTGGACCAAAGAGGAGAAATAAGTGATAGAGTAGATTAGATATTCAAAGAAAAGAGATGAAAAGAAAAAAACAATGAAAGGGTCTGCTAGTCTAAATGCACCCTATAAATGGAAAAGGAAAAAAAAATGCTAGGATAGAGAAAAAGGGTAAGTAGAATTAGAGAATAAAGAAGGGGTATCAAAGGACCTTCTTAAGAAATTGGAAGACATTTCCTAAGGTTCGAAGAAAATTCGGTCTTTTTAAGGTCGGCTAGCAAAATTTGTAAGGAAAAGGGGCTTATGACACATTAATAATTATTCCCCCCTTAAAACCTTATTTATTTGCCATTTCAGATTCCTATAGTCCGCCCCCATTCATAACCCGACCCCACCACGCACTCACCCGTCACGTCATTGTTAACCAGCCCACCATATTTCCCCTCATCTCTACTCACTCTGCTTGATCGAATGGCCCACGTCTTTTTTCGGCTCCCCCTCAACATTTGAAGGTTAATCTCGGGGGGGGGGGGGGGGGGGTTCAAAGTTAGTGGTTTCTGATCATTACATGTCGTGCTCTTGTGAGTTCGCACCCCCCCTCTCATACCACCTACCGCTCCACAGGCCCCAGGAAAAGTTGTATTTGGCATCATCCAAACACTCACCCAAGCGATTGTTGAACACACACCACCTCACCGTGCCAAACCATCCCATCCATCCAATAATTCCCATTCCCACCATTGAGCCATAAATGAGGTTGGTCCATTAGCCAACGGACCCGCGCCAAATTAAGCCAATCCAACGACCTGATTTCAAATCATAAAACCACCAAATTGTGTTGAGTTCAAACTTTAAACATTATTGTTCACTTGCAGGCGCTTCCTCCCACTCCATTCATCTATTGCAGAGAATGCAAAGCATAGAAAGAGAACATAAACACAATCCAGGATTACTAATTTTCAAGCAGTGATAATCGATTCCTATTCTTGAATCCCATTTCTGTTCAAATCCCTTTCTTTATCCCTCACTAGAAATCCCACTTCCTTCATCCTTTTCTGTTACAGAGTAGACAACAATGGCACTTAAGTAGAAAGAACCAGAAATATTCAACCCAATGGTGCACCCACGACTGGATTTAGATCATTTACCATTGGTTGAAAGGGATTTCAATATTTGTGAAACCCTCTTAGAATTTGATCTGTTTAATGTATATTGTTGGTGGGAGGACAAATTCATGGAGGAAATGGATGACATAGGCCTGTGGGAAACCAACCTGCCTTTCTATATCTTCCCTAAAAAAAAGAGTTGTCTAGAACTGATCAGGAAGTGCCATTCATGTTACAACCCACAACAGAGAGCAGTGATGGCCCCAACAAGACATATTTTATTCACAATTGATGCTCAATCAATCATGCAGATGATGCAGGCCCCACTTATTGAAGGAGCTATTCCTTTTTCACATGAAGTTTTGATTGAAATGTACCAAAAACTTGATTTCTCCAAAAGAGCTAAAACTTTAGATCTTTTCATGGCCAAGAACATACCTTTGCGAGGCAAAAACCCTCCTTATTACTCCTCTGTTTTCCCTGACAGAACCAAACATATTTCCTAAGTTATCTCCTACCTACTTGGCTATTATTATGTTCAATGGCTTGATGAAGCTATTATATCTTTCTTATGTATCCTCTCCACTGAATCCAAGCCCTCAATTATTTTCAACTTCAACCAGTTTCTAGTAGATGTAATTCATGAACAACTTGTCAATTTTTTCACAAAAGAAGTTTTTGATTATTCCTCAGTGTTGGTTTACATGTTTGTGTATTTTCAGGCAGACATGTTTAAGTTTTCATTGAGAAAAATGAATGATGAAGGTGAGCCTTAATTAGTGATATTTTGGAAAACCTTGGTTATGAAAGATCAAAAGGATTTCAGTTGCAAGACATTTGTGAAAATGTTTGTACACCCAGCAATGAGCCTCCTCAATGGAACTGTAGAACCAAGGATAAGTGGAGACATAAAAAGAATTATGCAACTGTCTGATCAAGACAGAACTGATGATTAGTACTTGTACCAAAACTGCACTAAAATAAGAGTGTATGGCTATGAAATGGCTCCCTACAAGATGCCAAAGTTCCTTCCCATGAGGATATTTGCATTAGAGTATATTAGACAGATGATCAATGGGGATGAGATGCATTTTGTAACAACCAAGAAGAAATTCCAATTCAGGATCAAGTCCCAAATTGGTCTCTTCATTGGCAATAATAGAGCTACAGGAGAGGAGGCAGATAGAAGACTAAGAGAGATGAATTTCACCCATAGCTTCACTTGGTATTATGACCCTTGGGGTATTATTTCTAAGAAGAGGGTGGAAAATAAATCCACGGCCTACATCCACACTCAAAGACCTGAAATAAAAAAATACATGAATCAAACAGAGTGGATGCCAGATGCATTACAGAAGGCCGAGGAGCAGGTAATCTCCTCATTTAGTGCACAAAACCCAAGGCCACAGGAGAAACAAACTACTAAAGAAAGGTCTGAAAAATGGAAAAGAGCCAGAGTAAGGAATAACAGGGAAGAGATTCGGAGAAGAGCAGTCACTAGGAACTGATATTTCCATAAAAGGGTTCAGATTGAAGTACAGAAAGAAAGCAAGAAAACAACACATGGATATAGATAAAGGATCACCACCACAGACATTGATCAAAATAATTGATATTCCATATTCTTCACCAGCTGGAGGACAATCATTTCCTTCTACTGCAACTTCAGAAAGACAACAAACTCTCCAAGTGTCCTCATCTACAAAGGTGACTAAAGAGAAATAAGAAACTGTATTTGATACCTTCAGGGAAATCAAAATTAGGAATGAAATGCTCAAGAAGAGCACTTATGCTCAGTTTTGGAAGGATAATGAAATTGCACAAGGCAGACTTCTCTCTGCTTTTGACTAAGAGAAGGGAAAGATGCATATGAAATTTTTGGAGGCACAAACATCAGAGCCTAAAAATCCAGCAGACTACAAGCATAATTCATTTGAGTTTGATGTCAAAAATGTGCATCCAATTGATCAGCTGGAGATGCACAATAAAACAGGTGAAATGATTTCATCTACTTTGTCGAGCACTTCCATGAACTTGTTTAAAATACAGGTAGCCCTTTCAAATGCTCAGTCTCAATTGAATATGGAGATAATTTCATCATTATCAAAGGACACCAAGATTAAGTCTTTGGAAGACTTAATAATAAAAATTGGGTATGACCCCTCAGATACCAAGGCAGTCGAACAAGTGATAGAGAAGAAAGAGCTAGATATCACAACTCTAAAGAAGTAGCTCAAGCTGGCTGCTACACATGACCCACTTACCAAGGAAATAAAGGAAACAGAGAGCATAAAAGCTGACATGATGAAACTTATTGTATAACAGTCCATCCAAATCAAACAGATGGAGACAAAGATGGAAAAGATGGTGTAGGAAAAAGAAAAAGTACGACGCTCCCCATAACTACTCTAACAGGTACAACAATAGGAGCAGGAAGCAGTACAGAACATTTGGCAAGATCTATGGAGGGTATGAATATGCAAAATGAAGAAATTCAAAAGTTGGAATCCCAAGTTAGTGTGCTACAAGATCATATTAAAAGGGCCGAAGATAACCACTTGGTAGAGATGCATAGTGCAAAGGCATTGTTTGAGAAGCTTCAGAAGTGAGAAAAATAATCCGCCATTGGGAATACTCTAGGGAGGGTTAAGGAAATCATTTTTCACAATATCATAGATCGAATGAATGAAATTTGGCCCAACATCCAAATTATTTTTTAGCAGAAAGAGTTGCTAGAAAAATCCAAAGAAGCCATTTCATCCACCAACACAGAGTTGAGAGATATGACAGAGACACCAAATAGAATTATCAAGTTCCTTAATGCAAGAAAAAAATATGAGTTGGAAGACTTGGGAGTGGCAGACAGGATAGAGACCATACTACAAGTCAAGAAGGTGCTGACAAAGAAGAGTTTAAATGTGAAGATGAAGGAAACGTGACAAGTTTTAGAGTTGACATTAAACAGGTTTTTTAACAGAATGCAACCTCTGCATCAAAAGGGTCTTCCCTCTCTGTTTTTTATAAATGACAAACTCATGGACATAGGGGATTATGTCAAGAAGCTTCAAGGCATAGCCACAGATGTTGCAAATCTGTTAAACATCAAAGGCAACATAACAGGAAAAGCTTTACTAGAAGCAATCAACAATCATATTTACATTCAACATGAGCTGAAGCAGGTATTTTTTGTCAAGCCATCATTTGCAAAATACATTGATGCTGATGAGGTGTATCGAAGGTTGATCAAAATTAAGATCCTTGAAGGGGAGGCGTGGAGTGACTTATGTGACTACCAGGAAGAATGATACAAGGATGACTAGAGTAGTCATATAGGTTTGAGTCAGCACCAGCCACGTCAGCAAAACCACTCCAATCTAACTAACACTTCAAGAAACAAAATTCTAGAAAAGGAGGGACACCTGTCCTAGTGTTCTCAGCGTGGATACTCCTTAGCTACATTAGTCAATTTTTCCTTCATTGTAATAAATAATAGATTGCCAAGTGTACAAGGCAAATTATTGTAGTGTTTGTTTGAATACTCCATGCATTGGGAGTCTTAGTGGTTGGACCCTAGTCATTTGAACTATTTTTCTATTTGGAGCATTGTAATTTCAAGCTGGAGCATGAATAAAAGGACAGTTTACATGATACTTGATCTGTTTTGACATGGTGATGTTTTTCTCTCTGTGTTTAATGTATTTCTGTTTACTTATCCACGAATTTTCACTTCTCATTGTAAAACATAAATTATAGTTTAAGATATGCTGTTGGAACACCTTACTGCTATCTATATTTACAATCTCTGTGTTTTCTTCTGAAGTAAGATTACAAAATACTTAAATGCTTTATAATCCTAACTAATATCATTTTCTTTCATTCTGTTTATCATTCTGCTTTAAGATATCTAGTGAGGATAGTTAGCTTGCCCTATAAATGCTCTGTAAAATTGATGTTACCACCCGACGTGTGATCCCATTGCCCCATGAAAATGTTTAACAATGATCTTTCTCCAAACAAATGAACAAAAGAAAAACAATATTTTCATTCTTAATATCTAGCCTAAAATATTTGAACACTAAAATTAAAGTTAAAACATAATTGTATAGAGAGAGCCCTATCTAGGTCCAGGAAGGCTAGGTCCTGCACCCATCAGTGGTTTGATGTCTCTTTTGTGACTTTTGTCTTGCCAATGTTCAAAATCACAAAACGATAACATAGTGGCGACCATACTGGGGACTATGAGAATTTGCCATTCCGCTTTAAATTTCAAACTACCCAGTTAAACAACTTTGTATGATAGAATAATTCCCAAGATTGGTTTTTTTCTATTTTTGAATATAATCAGTTTTCCTGTGATTCAAATCTAAATTATGGCTCCCAAAATAATCTCTACTAGATCTCATCCAGATCCCAACCCTCCTACCATAGTAGATAATATTGAAAATATCCTAAGGAAAAATCCTAGAACTAAGAGTCAGACAAGTAGTAGATTTCTTCACAGAGCTAACTCACTCCTTGAAGACTTGTCACCTTCCAAGATATCTAGTTTGATTTACACTTTGAACAAGGTTTATTCAGGACTAAATCAAAGAATTGGAAAGACCATATCATCTTTGATCCATCAATCTTACCTAAGAGCTTAGTAAGATAACTTTCCTCATAGAATGAATCAGATATTCAACTCTTACAACATTTTGATACACTACAAGATCTAGTGATAGACCTCACCTCAGAAATTGATGATGCTTACCTTTGGAAGTCAGTAGAATTAAGTGCTTTAAACCTCACAGCTTCCTCATTCACATCTCCACCTGCATATATTCAGTCACCAAGTCCTACTGCCTCCATAATCCCCACCCCTTCTTTCATCGTTCAACATAAGGTTGCTCAGATTCCCATACTCATTCCCACCTAGCACTAGTCCAACTTTACCCACTGTTCATCCTACTTCATCCACTGTTCAAATTCCTTCACGTGGTCCTCTGTTAGGCCCCTATACTACTAGTGTAACCCCTTATTATTATTAGTACAACCCCCTTATTATATTGATGTACCCATGTAGTGCCCATATTGTTACTATTGTGCCCCAT
>APFE031597107.1:98258-108976 GCA_000404065.3 Pinus taeda
AAATTGAAGAGGAAGGAAAAATCATATTGGAACCTGGAGCAGTCACAGAAACAAGATCCCGACAGCTACGAAATCGATCAATTTCAGAGTATCTCATCAAGTGGAAGAACTTACCGCTGAAGATTCCACATGGGAGGACAAGAATTTTATACAGAAGCATCAAGAACTACTCAAGCGTTGAGGACAACGCTTTTTGAAGGAGAGGGGCATGTTAGGCCCCTTACTACTAGTGTAACCCATTATTGTTATTAGTACAACCCCCTTATTATATTGATGTACCCATGTAGTGCCCAAATTGTTACTATTGTGCCCCATAGAAGCCCACTATTGTTATTATTGTGCCCTTACATTATTATTGTTATGTCGGCTCTGATTATATTATGACCCCTTAGACTCCTATATATAGAAAGGAGGTCTTTCAATTTATCATCCAAGAATTGTTCATTTATGTAATGTAAAGGAGGTTGCCCCCTCGAAGAGGCTGAATTCTAAGGCGTTGATCTATCTTTTCTATCTTTTCTTGAGCTGGTTTCATAACATCCTCCACCACCACCACCAATCCTGGTTGCTAGATATGCTCCTCTGGTGCTACCTTCCCCATTGGCCAATATGCCACAAGGCTATCAATCCAAAATTGTATTGTTTGATGGGACAGGTCCTTTAATAGCCCAACACCTTGTGGACAAAATGAATGATTGTTTTTGACCTACAAGAGGTGGACGAAGAAAGCATTAAACTTAGAATTTTTGCCCAAAGTCTAGGAGGAGAAGTTAGGAAGTGGTTCAAATATTTGCCTGCAAATAGTATAACCGATCTCCCTGCATTTCACCCAAATTTTCTCAATAGATGGGAAGTCAAGAAGAACCCTTTACAAATTCTATCAAAATATGATATCAAAAAAGAAGTAGGGGAAAGTGTTCAAGATTATTGCGCTAGATTCAACAAGACATATAATGCAATTCCTGTCAATCTCAAACCACCTCAAGATTTAGCCTTAATCAAATTCCCAGATGGTTTTGATGTAGACATGTCTTATCAACACAGGGAAAGAAATTCTCAAACTATAGAAGGGATGCAAAGAGATCCTATGAGTCTAGAGGCCAACCAACCTCCAAGCTAAAAGAGCAAGGATGAGGACTGAAAAGAGAGTGACTTTTAGAGAAGAAGCATCCACTTCTGCAACAGAAGCCAAGGTTGCTTCTCTAGTAAGGACTATGGAAAGAATGATGGAAAGGATAAATATCAACAAAAAAACACCTACTCAATAGAATCGAAATCCAAATCCTAGAAGAAATACTCAACATAACAGACAAAGAGGCCCAAATCAACAAATTAGGCCTCCTTTCCAAGAAAATTATGCAGAGGAAGGCAGGGAGGTAATAGAAGAAGTTGAGGAAAATCATATAAATTTGATGGGAACTAATGAAGATGATTTCTTTTTTCTTTCACAAGAAGAACAAGAATTATTTTTATTGACTCAAACGGAACTGGAATCTGAAGAATTTGATGATTATAAACATGGTTTTGAAAATGCTATATTAGAAGTCCACAAAGAATATAATCTCAGAAGCAAGAAAACAATGATAACTCCAACAAAAAAGATCTAAACAATTCTAGAAAGAAAAATTTAGAATATGATCCTAAGAAAATAGCTAAAAGCTCAAAGAGAAATTACAACAATACATAAAAGGTAAATACAAAAAATATTACCAAGAAAATGATTGATGTCTCAACAAAATTTGTCCAAACTAAAAAGCCTACTACAAGTAAACAAGCTGAACTAATAACAAGGACCATAGCTCATAAAACAAAATTTTCAAACTTGGTAAAAAGTTAGGTACCCTTCAGTATTGAGAATGAAATTGCAAAACTTAAGATTTCTATTCCCCTTACTAAATTGGTGAACAAGAATGTTTATAGGTCTCAAGTTTTAAAGGCACTAAATGTAGGAGAAAACACATATACAACGAATTTAAGTGATGACCAACCTGAACTCTTGTTTGGACCAGAGGTGGATGGAAAGCCTCAAGAAGGAGGTGTTCCTCCATTTTATGTCAGTCTTAATATTCATGATAAGATCCTTCATAATTCCATGTTAGACTTAGGTGCATCACATAATCTCATGCCAAAAATTGTTATGGGAAAACTTGGATTGGAAATCAGTAGACCATATAAACATCTGTATTCTTTTGACTCCAGCAAGGTTATATGTCTAGGTCTAATTAAGGACCTCTGTGTCATGCTAGCCCAGATACCAGCCAAAATTTTAGTGATGGACATTATAGTAGAAAATATCCCTCCTAAGTATGGTATGTTGTTATCATGGACTTGGGGGGCTAAGTTGCAGGGAAAACTTCAAATGGATATGAATTATGCCACAATACTAGTATTTGGTCAATTAAGGAGAGTATATAGAGAAACATTAATGAAGTACATGGTGAGTAGTCAAGAAAGGCCAAACAATTATCCCCTCAACTCAATCCACACTGATCTTGATTCTTTAATTTAGTATAATGACAATGTTGGAGACATAGATACTCCGGTAAAACATGCAGAAAATGAATTTGATGAAAAACATAACACTCAAGTACCCACTATGCAGCGAAACTTTGAAATAGAACCTCTGTGGAATATGACATTCGATGGCTCATGTGGTAAAATAGGATCAGGGGCAGGAATTTGGTTATATAATCCGACAACTAATCATGCTCAAGGTTAATCTTATAAACTGAATTTTTTGTGTACAAACAACATAGTAGGATACGAGGCATTATTATTAGGCTTAAATTTGCTTAGAAAGATAGGTTCCAAAAGGATTTCTGTCTAGGGAGACTCTAAGCTTATCATTAAACAAATCAAAGGAAAATACTTGGCTAAACACCCCAGATTGAGAGAATATCGAAATGCTATTATTGCTTTCCCCAAAACATTTGAGGAGTATGACCTTGCTGTCATCCCTAGGCTCCAGAATGCTTTGGCCAATGGAATAGATTTTTCAGCCAACACTTGCAAATTACCTCATCCAAACAAATAATACATAGTTGAAGTAAAGCATCGCCCTGCAGTGCCTGATAACTGTTGAAAAGTGTGCAACAAGAAATGTTAAATTTAGGAAGTGCTAAAAATAGAACTGCTAAAATTATCACTTCTAAAAATAACAGTTTGGCCAATGAGCATTTTTTCCACCTTGGGTGAGAGGTGAAATTGATAAAAATAACATCTTCTAAAAATAGCATTTCTGGGTCCCTTCCTATTTATAGCAGTCCCTGGTCTATCTATAGGGAGTAAATTCAAATTTGATATTAACAACAGTTTGTAAATTCATTAATTAATTCATCTTGAGTTAATTAGTTAAGGAAAAGAAAACTTGAAGTCTTTATGAGAACATGCAATTATTTCTCCACTAATTGGGGAATGTGTCCTTGATTTGCTCCACTAATTGAGGAATTAAGGATGAGTTCTATATTGAGAGGATCAGCTGGCTTAGTTTAACTTAGTCAAGTTCAGTTAGATTAATTTAATAGGTTGTTAAATTAATGAGATATAGTTTGTTGATTCTTGCATGCATGTGACAACTATTATTTTCAAATAACTGTGAATTCACTCATGGATAACTGATGCATGTCAATTCAGACAGAGACCCAGTTGAGATCAGATAAGGGACAGTGTACTATCAGTTGGATGAATATTTTTCCTATAAAGGAAGCTCATCCATGATGAGGATTTATCTCCTTCAATTTTGTGTAGTTAGATTAGAGGTTAGTGAGTGTGTGAAGAGGCCAATTCACACAGGTGGCAGCACTGGACCTCAAGGAAACTGCACAAGAAAATAGGAGGCTTGGAGGGCAAAGGAGAAGGTTTGTGAGAAGCCTTTGATTGTCTATGAGCAGTAGAGGGATTGTACTGAGAGCTGGATAGCTTCTGAGCTAAGGCTTTGTGTAATCCAGATTATATTTCCACTTGTATGATAATACAGAGATGGGGTTTTAGGCAGGTGCTTTCCCCGGGTAAATTATTCTGTGTTATGTGTGATTGATTTATCCATATCAATTATTTGTATTCTTATTGATGTTGTTCATGTTCGATTAAGCTTCCGCAAAGTTTATGGTAGATGCAGATCTAGTATTATGCTTTAGTACATTGCATATATTAGTTTGAACTGCAGGAGAAATTTCTACATGATATCAGTGAGCTAGCTGATTTGTAGAGAAAATTCTACATGGTATCAGAGCACAGGTGATCAAGGAGAGAATAGTATACTAAGAGGAGATTTCAAAGTTTTGAGTTTTTGGCTGAGAGTTTGCAGAGAAGATATGAACAATTCTGTACAAAATTTTAAGAAATAAATAACAGATTTAGATTCCTTGTAAAAAAATACCAAAAAATAAATAAATTGGCAGAATCATAGTTTGGATATGGGAGCTATCGCTGATTTAAAATCAACTCTTTTTCTAGAAAATTTTGTGATGGTGGGAAAGTGGAAATAGATTGGTGTGCTAGCCAAGAACCTGTATGCACTTGAGGTATAAGATGCATGCAGATCCCTGAGGAGCAAGGCAAAGGTTAGATACATGGTGGTTGAGAGGGAGAGTAAATTACCTCTCAACATGCAAAGCCAGAAGAAGTCTTAGATGATTATGGAGGAGCCAAGATTGGTGCAGCAACTTCATGAGGTTGTGGAGCAGCCACAATAGGGGAAGCTGAGTGGAGATTGAGTAGAGTCATCTACTCATGTAGAGACATCCAGTAGGGGAAGCTTCGAGCTAGGTGGGTAGAGGGATCACAAGTCGCCATACCTCCAGGTAGGAGGTGGGGTGATATAGAGTGATCATCCCAAGGAGGAGGGGCAGGATCCTTGAGGTACCCAACCTCTTGGATGAGACCTTGCTACGGGAGCCCGATGTGGAGTAGCAGGAACTGACTAATTAGGTAGAGACGGATGTGGATGGAGCGGTAGAGATAGCTACAGTACAGGGAATCCCAAGACAATGCAGAGCATGCAGGTTGCAGCAATGCGAGAGGCACAAGTGTGTTGCATAGTGCAGGGTAGCACAAAGAAGGGTGCAATGGTGCGAGATGCATGGAGATGTTGCAGTAGCGCAGGGGTCAGAGAGGGAGCACTTGTCAGCACCAGGTAGAGCTTTAGCATCAGATTATGTTTCTAGCCGAACAGAGAGGTCAGTTGGGAGTTTTTCTATTCTAAGTGTTGTTGGAGCAACTACACTTCGTAGATGTGTTGCATGTAGAACATTCTAGAGTTATAGGATCAGGTTCGAGAGGAAGACTTTCTTGTTAAGAGGGAGTGTTGAAAAGTGTGCAACAAGAAATTCTAAATTTAGGAAGTGCTAAAAATAGAACTGCTAAAAATAGAACTTCTAAAAATAGCAGTTTGGCCAATGATCATTTTTGCCACCTTGGGTGAGAGGTGAAACTGCTAAAAATAACATCTTCTAAAAATAGCATTTCCGAGTCCCTTCCTATTTATACCAGTCCTTGGTCTATCTACAGGAAGTAAATTCGAATTTGATATTAACAACAGTTTGTAAATTAATTAATTAATTAATTCATCTTGAGTTAATTAGTTAAGGAAAAGAAAACTTGAAGTCTTTATGAGAACATGCAATTATTTCTCCACTAATTGGGGAATGTGTCCTTGATTTGCTCCACTGAATGAGGAATTACGGATGAGTTCTATATTGAGAGGATTAGTTGACATAGTTTAACTTAGTCAAGTTCAGTTAGATTAATTTAAAAAGTTTTTAGATTAATGAGATAAAAAGTTTTTTGATGCTTGCATGCATGTGACAACTATTATTTTCAGATAACTGTGTATTCACTCATGGATAACTGATGCATGTTAGCTTAGATAGAGACCCAGTTGAGATCAGAGAAGGGACATTGTACTATTAGTTGGATGAATATTTTTCCTATAAAGGAAGCTCATCCATGATGAGGATTTATCTCCTTCAAGTTTGCGCAGTTAGATCAGAGGTTAGTGAGTGTGTGAAGAGGCCAATTCACACAGGTGGCAGCACTGGACCTCAAGGAAACTACACAAGGAAATAGGAGGCTTGGAGGGTAGAGGAGAAGGTTTGTGAGAAGCCATTGACTGTCTATGAGTAGCAGAGGGATTGTACTGAGAGCTGGATAGCTTATGAGCTAAGGCTTTGTGTAATCTGGACTATATTTCCACTTGTATGATAATACAGAGATGGGATTTTAGGCAGGTGCTTTCCCTGGGTAAATTATTCTATGTTATGTGTGATTGATTTCTCCATATTAGTTATATGTGTTCTTATTGATGTTGCTCATGTTCAATTAAGCTTCCACAAAGTTTATGGTAGATGTAGATCTAGTATTATGCTTTAGTACATTGCATATATCAGTTTGATCTGTAGGAGAAATTTCTACATGATATCAGTGAACTAGCTGATTTGTAGAGAAAAATCTACAATAACATGAGATACTAGCAAGTTTTTGGGAATGACAAAAAGATTGAAAGCTTTTTGCAATCAAAATATGAATTTTAAGACTACAACATATATTTGGAAAGTGAAATAGACAATCAAATTGCTGTACATAGTGATTTAGAACAAATTGTTTTCTATGAGGAGAAATTTCCTGTAAATAAAACTGTACAAAAAAATGAAATACATAACGACCCGAAATAAGAAGAATTTAGAGTACTGCAACTTAAATAGAATGTTCTCCCTATAGGACTTGCTCCTTTAGAAGAACTATTTGATTTTGATGATGTTGCTAGAAAACCAAAAATAGGACCCACAGGGACAAAAATAGAAGAATGCAATATAGGTAGTGAATTGAACCCTAAAATCAAAAAACTGTCAAAATCACTACCCCTCATGGCTGAAAGAAAATATATAGCTCTATTCAAAGAATTCATAGATGTGTTTTCTTGGAGTTATGAAGATTTGAAATCTTATGATACTAGCATTATACAACACAAAATTCCACTCAAAGAAGATCAAAAGCCATTTAAACAGAAGCTATGCAGGATAAACGTTGTTTTAATGCCTTTGGTTGAAAAGGAAATCAAGAAGATGTATGATCCTAAGATCATAGTCCCGATAAGATATTCTAAATGGGTATCCAACATAGTGCCTACAAGAAAGAAAAGTGGTGAAATAAGATTGTGCATTGACTTTAGAAATTTAAACAAGGTTTCTCTCAAGGATAGCTATCCCTTACCAAAGATTGATCATAAATTACAAAGGGTAGTGGGTTCTAGTAGGATTTCCTTGTTAGATGGTTTCTCAGGATACAATCAAGTCTTAGTACATCCCGATGATCAAGATAAAACTACTTGCACTACCCCTTGGGGAACTTTCATGTATGTTAAAATGCCTTTTAGATTAATGAATGTAGGTGCCACTTTTTAGAGAGAAATGGACATTTCTTTCTCAGAGGATGTTGGATACCTATACCAATAGTTTCATTTTTCATGATTAGATGTCAAAGGTCCAAATATGCTCTGCTTTGGCAAATGCAAAGATCTCATATTTTCCTAAGAAGGCAGTGTCTGTATCAGTTTTCATAAGAATTCAGTTTTGGATGGATGGTCCAACAGCCTAATCTGGATCATGCCATGTTTTCAATTTCTATGTTGTAGTATAGAGAATGATATCTGTCCAAACTGTTTAATCTTGGCAGATCAAGTAGCTAGCTAGAGAAACAAAGGTTCCCAACTGTCTAATCTGGGGCCTTGGAAGAAATAAGGTTTGTGTTAGATAGGAGATCCAAGCAAAAGCCAATGAAAAGAAAAGGCATTCAAAGGGTTGCAAGTCCAAGAGCACCCTACAAGAAGGAACAAAAAATGCTAGGAAAGCTAGTTGGGGTAGGTAGATGGGGTTGCAGAAATGGTATCTCTTCCAAAAAATCAAAGTTGCTGAAGTCTATACAGGAAGAACAGCACTATGAAGCATGACTAACTCCCCTGGTTCTCATTTGTAAAACAGTCATTACTAACTCCCTTTCCCCAAAGTTGCACAGAGCATGAGAAAGCATATGTTTTACATTATTATACCCTTGGGAAGCCACATTTCTTGTGCAAAAATCTTTTCATTTTGAACTACTCCTAAGTTCAATCCATTTGCAAATAAAACTACCCCACTCATGAATTTCTTCCATACTAACAACTAACTATGCTACTTAACTCCCTATACTCCTTTACCCCTAATATTATAAACACCATGGTGTCTAAACCCCACAATGTATAAATATCCCCTCCCTGGCACTATAGCCATAGTATTTCACCCCTGGGACTTGAATTGACACCTGGTCAAGGTCAAGAACCCATGACTTGTCTTCTGTTTCACCCCAGACTGGTTTTCCTGCCTAGATAGCTGTTAGACCTTGAAAACCTTGAGGAAGCTTGAAAAAATATTGAAAACCCTACAAAAATACCCTTCCCCCTCTTTATCCTAAGGTCGGGTTATTCACATTGTTCATATTTCATAAACCGTTCACATAAACCCTTTTGCCTAATGTTTCCGCCTTCGGAAAATCAAATTACCCGATACATTGCAAAACCTTCGAAAAACTTTGAATTTTATGATAAGCGGGCGCAAATATATTAATAAAGAAAACATTGGGAACTTTTATTAAACAATGTTTATTGTCCGGAGGGCCCCGCCATCCTCGTCAGCAGCAGAAAATGATATTTTATTGCCCGCCCGCTGGTACATATCTTCCGTGCAGGTTAGCGATCCGACGACCGTTCGATCATGCTTCATCCAGATCCACGGCCGGGGTTGATTTCGGGCCATCCCGACGTCCGCACAATAGCCAATGCCGTTGTTACTGTCCGCGCAACTCAGGTGCCCGATGACCGTCCGATCTCCCGCCTTCAGATCAACGGCTGTGATCAATATCGGAAGGCCTCACGCGTCCGACAGATACCTTCCGATATCTGTCAGACGCTTACGTCAGGCCAGCATCAGCAGGGGGGCACGCGTCCTATTTTCATTGCATCGGAACGACGTCTGACAGTCCGTCCGACGTACAGGACCCCTTCCGATATGGCGACACCTGTCCAGTCCACGAGAGCGCCCGGGCGCCGTGCACGTCACCGCCAAGTCAATTCCGCCTTGTTCCTAATTGGTCCACCCGGCTGCCACATCATCACCCCGTGGACCTACCGCTGACTGCCACGTCACCAGGATAACGTCATGCTGACGTCACCCAAGCCGGGCCCCCATGCTGACGTCATGCTGACGTCATCCACAAAGCGCGCCAAAAAGGTTAAAAAAACCATATTTTCGCCAATTTTCACTGTTTTTGTAATTTTTCAAAATTTTACTGTGAACGCCTGCTGCATGAGAATTCACGACGCCGAGCTATCAGCCGACCTGCAGCTGTTTTCGAAGCATTCTGCACGCCAAATCCAGTTAAACTCCTCAGTCTAAGTCGGTGTTTGCCAGGTATTTCGGCCCTACCCTCTAGTCGTCTGGTTTTTCATCAATTTTCTGCAAAACCCGTCGTTATAGCCTGATAGGCGTGAAAGTCATTGATCAACCCACTGTATTTACCCAAATTCGAACAATTCAAGCCTGAATGTAATGTCGGAGAGCTCCAATTCACCATAAAATCAATCAAAAACCCACCCTGTCCGCGCAAACGTGGACTTCTGAATAACTCCCGTCATTGACAAAGAAGGTCTCCCTGCTGCCAAAAACGTGCCCAAGGGGTTAGCATTGTCTCCCTAATAGTAAGCAAACCCTGTTAAACCTGGTCCCCGTTAATCTCACCAGTTCGAACAGCAATTCAGAGATTATTCATATAAAACATGGAGACCCCTGAAATACTCAATGTCACCCCTTTAAACGCTCCTCAAAGAGAGCAGGACTGGCAGGAGCTGGCAGATCTAGATTATCAGATCTCAGAAACCTCCAGACAAGGACTCACCCCTCATCTTCAACTATTAAGAGAGTTCAGGTCCAAGCACAGAGAAGGAACGGATATCTTGGGCATTTGGGAGTCAGCCCTGCCAATTTTCAAAATGCCTCAGGTCAGGCAATTCCCTGACCTGATTTACCTTTGTGCCAGTCAATATGAACCATCACATAGGGCTGTAGTTGATGACAAAGGTGAGGTCGTCTTCTATACCACCCCTCAAGCTATCAGAGACATGGTGCAGTTTGAGTCCAACAATACAATGGTTCCCCTATCCCTGCTGGATTTAATCAATCAAGGGAACAAGACACTAACAGAAGCAGAGATCCTGAGGTTCAACCAACTATTTGTGAAGAAAACAGATAAAGTATTACATCCTCCTATCTTTGATGGGTACCTCAATCAACTTGGGCTAGACCTGGCCCACATGGTAAGCTCAATTCTAGGATACAAATCAACTGAATATATAGAGGAAACAGTGCTGGTTATGATGCTAAAGTTTGCCCCTGGGAGAACTCCTATCTGCTACAACTATGCCAAGTATATCTCAGACAAAATACATGAGAAATTCCTACACTTGTCTAGGGAGAGGCTGTTCAGATACTCCTCTTATATCTATCATCTCATTTTATATCACCAACATGAAAAATTCTCCTTTGAAATCAAAAGGACTGATGCAGCAGGCAAGCCAAGATCAGTGGTATATTGGAGCTCCATCTTTCATAGGGGCTCACCTTACACCTACTGCGAATTCATAGATGACTTCATCCATCCAGCCATGTCCCTACTTTTGTCAAAACCTCCTC
>APFE031597108.1:0-82287 GCA_000404065.3 Pinus taeda
TTATCCACACTTAATTCATTAGAAAATTTAAAGTGTAAAAACTAAGCCCTCTCAACAAAAAGGGTTGAAGCTCATCAACACTTTTCAAAATCAAGATGAAAATCACTAACAAAAAAAAAAATGTTCACACTTGATACATAAAAAAATTTAAAGTGTAAAAAATAAGCCCCCTAAAAAAATGTGTTGTTGCTGCATCAACACTTTTCAAAATCAGCATGAAAATCACTAACATTTAAAAAAATGTGTTGATGCTGCATCAACACATTTCGAAATTAGCATGAAAATCACTAACATCGAAAAAAATGTTCATACTTGATACATAAGAAAATTTAAAGTGCCAAAAATATGCTAAAAAGGAGTGTATTCTGGCATCACTACTTTTCAAAAATCAGGTGATTTTTTGCTACCTCAAAAAAAGGGGTACCAGCACACTTTCTTGTTTGATCAGTAACTATGTTAAAATTGGTTAAATTAATGTTTAAGTGTTAAAAGCTAGTTTATAATTGATTGATTAGGAAACGTGGTACTAACAAATGATAATATTCCTGTTTTCATTAATGATCTAATGATTTTTGTTGACTGATCTGCACGACAGGGCGAATGCCCGCACCCTGGGCGCGTTCGCATGAAGGTGGGGTGCTCGGACATCCATGGTGTGTCATGTACTACACATGGCAGTGCACCTGTGCAATGAGTTGGTCGTCAGCTAGACTTGGAAAGGGGCACCCACACAAAAGAAGTAAGGTCGGCCCATGAATGCCCATGCCCACTCAAAGTGGCAAAAAAACGATGACATTTGAGCGAAGAAACTAATGGGAAAAGTCATAATGTCACATGCACAGTTGGTGGGTCGACTTGACTTGGCAAGGGGCACCTACAAAAAATAAGTAAGGTCGGCCCATGACTTCCCATAAATAGAGTTCCCACCAGGGGGTCTCATAATGATTTTTAAAAAATTGACTAAATTAATGTTTAGGTGTTAAAAGCTAGTTTATAATTGATTGATTATGCAACATGGTACTAAAAAATGATAATATTTTGTTGTCATTAATGAGATAATGATTTGTGTTGACTGATTTGCACGACAGGGTGAACTCTTGCACCCTGAGTGCAAATGCACGAAGGTAGGGTGCTCAGACGCCCATGGGGCATCACGTGCTAGGAATGCCAGGGTGCCTATGTGATGAGTTGTTGGGTTGGACAGACTTGGTAAGGGGTGCCTATACAAAATAAGTATGATCGTCCTATGACTGCACATGCCCACTCAAAGTGATGAAAAAATGATGACATTTGAGCAAAGTAACCGATAGGAAAAGTCATAGCATGATGTGCACGGTTGGTGGGTCAACCCAACTTGGCAAGGAGTGCCCACAAAAAAGAAGTAAGATTGGACCATGAATACCCATGAATAGAGTTCCCACCAAGGGGTCTCATCATTATTTTTAGAAAATTAACTAAATCAATGCTTAGGTAATAAAATCTAGTTTATAATTGATTGATTATGCAACATGGTACTAACAAATGATAATATTTTGTTTTCATTGATGAGCTAATGATTTGTGTTGACTAATTTGGACAACATGGAAAACACCCACACCTTGGGTAGGTCGACACGAAGGTGGAGCCCCCAGGCTCCCATGGGGCATCGCATGCTGGGCACGCTAGGGCACCTGTGCAATGAGTTGGTGTGTTGACTGGACTTGGCAAGGGGTGCCTACACAAAATGAGTAAGTTCAGCCCATGAATTCCCATGCCCACTCAAAGTGGCTAAAAAAGGATGATATTTGAGTGAAGTAATTCATAGGCAAAGTCATAGTGTGACATGAATGGTTGGTGGGTTGCCTTGAATTAGCAAGGGCCACCCACAAAAAAGAGGCAAGATTGGCTCATGACTGCCAATGAACAAGGTTCCCATTATGGGATCTCATAATGAATTTTAGAAAATTGATTAAATTAATGTTTAGGTGTTAAAAGTTAGTTTGTAATTGATTGATTATGCAACATGGTACTAATAAATAATAATATTTTGTTTTCATTGATGAGCTAATGATTTGTGTTGATTGATTTGCACACAGGGTGAATGCTCGCACCCTAGACACGCCTGCACAAAAGTGGGGCGCTTGAGCGCCTATGGGGCGTCACTTTCTGGGCACGTCAAGGCACCTGTGCGACGAGTTAGTGGGCTTGCCAAACTTGGAAAGGGGCACGTACAAAAAACAAGTAAAATTGGCCCATGATTGCCCATGCCCAATCAAAGTGGAAAAAAAAATGAAGTAGGAAACGAAGTGCAACTGTGGGGTTGTCATGTTCACAACACTAGGCACGCCTGCACAAAGGTAGGGTGCCCCAATTCCCACGTGAAAACAGGTCATGAATGACAAAAAACACAATGGGAAAACTGAATGAGTGAAGTGAATTGAGGGCGTCTTGTGCATGAAAAGGGTGCATGCCCTGGGTGCCCAAAGGTGACTTGTGCGACACAACGACGGGTAGATGAGTTGGGCACGTCGAGTGGATATAGAAAGTTGTGCAATGGGTGAACTGGGTGACATGGTGGTTGGGAAGATGTGCAAAATAAGCAAGGAAAATATGTGCAAGCGGTCGGGTGATCGGCGACATTTAAGTGAAGTAACCGATGAGAAAAGTCATAGCGTGACATGCACGGTTGGTGGGTCAACCCAACTTGGCAAGGGGTGCCTGCACAAAAGAAGTAAGGCCAACCCATGACTGCCAATGAACAAAGTTACCACATGGGTGTCTCATAATGATTCTTAGAAAATTGACTAAAATAATGTTTAGGTGCTAAAATCGAGTTTATAATTGATTGATTATGCAACATGGTACTAACAAATGATAATATTTTGTTGTCATTGATGAGCTAAAGATTTTTCGTGAGGGTTAAAAAAGTCTCTTGAGCTAGCCGTGCAGTGACTTGAGATGTTATCAGTCACCATCATCATTATCTGAAAGTGTTATCAGTTGATTCTATTTTTATTGTTTTGCACTATGTATTATTTGCAAGTTTTAGTGAATCAATTTCAAGAGGGCTGCAAAAGTCTCTTGAGCTAGTCGTGATGTGACTTGCGAATGGGGCAAAGGTTAATTTTTTTTAATTTGTTCTTGAATGCACTAGAATTTGACATGGTTATGGCAGATGCATGCATGCATTGACAATATGGGAGGGTTTTGAGAAACAAATACAACTCAAAAAAAGAATAAAACAATCAAACGATAAAATTATAACATATATAAATGTCAAGGAGATGAAATTGTTTATTACTATTTACTAGTTGCAGAGTTATAATGTACTTCATAGTCCAGAGGTTGAGAAACTACTTTATACCCTTCCATTTGATAAAAATTCTTAGCCTTCATCTTCATCTTTGTCATCATCGTTATCATCAACATCATCATGATCATCATCATCTTTTTCGTCTTCATAAACATCATCATCGTCATCATTGTCATCCTTTTCATCCACATCATATTTAAATTCATTATCATTGTCATCATTGTCGTCATCATCATCCTCATCATCATCATCATCATCATCATCATCATCATCATCATCATCATCATCATCATCATCGTCGTCGTCGTCATCATCGTCGTCGTCGTCATCGTCGTCGTCGTCCTCGTCATCATCATCATCATCATCATCATTGTCGACATCATTTATATGAAAAGGAATGGTGCCTCAATGAATCACACAATTTATTATATGTCTCTTATGCTCCTACTTCCAATCTTTAAGGATATGAGTCCCCATGAATGTAAAAATTATGGCTCGCTAGGAACCAATTATCATTGATGTCAAGATTATTGTTACTTATTGTGGGCCTACCACTAAATACCAATCCACCACTTAATAATTACCGATTAGTTGAAATTATGCTTTAATTAATTGACCCCACATAGAGTGACCTGTGAAAGGGTCCAACGTTGAATTTTATTGATTTATTTATTTATTATTATTATTATTTTATATATATTATATTATATATATATATATATATATATATATATATTTTAATTTAATTTAATTTATTTATTTTATTTTATTTTTAATTTTATTTTTTAAATTTATTTTATTTTATTTTTATTTTTAATTTTTATTTATTCTATTTATTATCTATTTTTATTATTTTATTTATTTTTTTATTTTTTATTTTTTATTTTTAATTAATTAATTTAATTTTATTATTATTATTAGTTATTATTTTTTATTTTATTTTATTTTATTTATTTATTTTGTTCAGTTTGTGCTTGCATGCATTGAAATTTGACATGGTTATAGTAGAGACATGCTTTCATGACATGGGAGGGTTTGAAGACTCATATACAAATCATACGAATAATTCAATAAAAAAATGGTAAAATTATAACATAAATGTAAGGGAGATAAAATTATCCATCTAAGATATCCATGTTATTGGGTGCTTACCATGTTAGATATGTTGGTTCAATGAATTATTGCTGGTTCTTGGCAACTATTATTATGATATGTTAAATTTACTTGTGCATGTCTAAGATATTTTTCCATGGTAACAAATCAACTTATAATGGTCACCTTGTTACTTTATCTCCAAAAGCCTAACATATGTTGAAATAGTGACGAACTTTCTAGTAAATTGTTGATATCCAAGAATTGTAAATACATATTTGGATTAGTCTACGAGTTCATATTATTACTCGCTTAGTGAATGTATTCTTTCTCCTTGATTTGCTCATCATGAATCACCCTTCATAGTGTACAAGTTGGACTGGACATCACATGTTCCATTCATGTGGCCTAAGAAATCCTCCCATTTGAAGGATGGGAACTACGATGCCTTGGAAACAATAGTTTCATTGGTTGTCATAGTTGGTGTTACCTAGAAATGAGAACATGGTATTTCATGGAAAAATATTTTGTATACATTTAGAAATCAACTATGAAAATGATTAATCATATAAACCCCTTTTTGAGCCTAGACTTGTGTGAACAATAACTTCTTTCTCTTCAATCTACCCATTGATAGCCGTCATTGCATACAAGTTAGACTCAGCATCATCATGTTCCATTCTCATGGATTGAGAAATAATCCCCCCATTCAAAAGGCAAGCACCAATATGCCGTGAATGTAATAGTTTCCATGATTGTTATAGTTGACATTGCTTAGAAATGAGAACGTGGTTTTTATTGGAAAATTATTTTATATACATGTACAAAACAATTATGACAATGCTTAACTAATGGATCCTCTTTTAGTTTTGCATGAACCCTCCAACATATGTCTATTATATTCAAACAATTTATTATCTTGATTCATTGTACTATTCAATTTATAGAGAACTATTCATAATTTAAATTCAACTTGAACAATTGACATATGGTTGGGTGTCATCATATTTATATTCTTAATTTTTAATTATATTAATGAATGGATTGTTGTTTTCCACATTGTGTAGCCATGTTGAACTAGGAATTCTTCAGATATTTAATCACAAGATACCATGGGATTTCATCATAATAGCGTCAGTGACACCATTAAATTTTTATTCACATGTAGCACATGAAATACATGATTAATTTCAACAAAAATTCATATAATATTATATATTAACACTTATAATATATATTAATATGACATATAACTAAGATTAAGATTATATAAAGTAAAATTAATTACAACATCTAATTTTATATTTAATTTAATTTTATGTTATATTATTTTTATAAATGGTTAATTTAATATAAATTATATTATTTTATAGATTGTTAATATAATATAATATAATATAATTATATGTTATATTTTATTTATATTTAATTTTGTGTTTGGGGTCCAATATAAGAAAGTAAAATAGTGTTAAGGCCACATTTTTTAGCTTCTCATCGATCTACATACTAGGGCACCGAGTTTTCACTTGCCTTTCAAAGCTCGACACCACTTCACTCGCCTTTCGGAGCTCGACACCGCATTCATAGTCATGGCTGGATGGTCCTAAAATTATTCGGTAAGCATGCTAGATCTCTTGAAATTTTGTTATTGGAATTTTGTCTTAGATGACCTTGTTCTTCTGTAGATGGGTTTGCGGTCTATTATTAGAGATTAGGGCTAATTAGGTGCCCAAAGAGCTGCGTTTTTCTTGTCACTGTGTGTCACTATCACAAATATGTGACCTCACCTTTTGCCTATAGTTAGTCCTTCGTTCTTAGTAACAAATATCTCCTTCTCGACCTCAACCTTAACATTAGCCATTAACTTTCCCTTGTTCTCCCCCCTTCCCATAATGCAACAAAATAAGACTGGCCTACTTGGACTGCCATTACAGAGCAACTTTTGTTTAACTATTCTACTTAGAAACTAGTCAGAACACCTGCTAGTAGAAGGGTGAGGTATCACGTTTGAATATTATTGGTGTACTATAGATCTATGGGTCTGCATATGTGAGATACTAGGGTTTCTTTGAATAGGTACACCTTGGCATTGCCCACAATGGAAGTAAAAACTAAAGTCCATAGCCAAGGATGAGTGTGATAAAAAATACCTCATGTAGTTAGTCCTTCTTTCAATGTGACTGTCGGTGTTCAGATAAGAATCATGAAATTCACCCAATTCAACATTAATTGTCAACCTGGGGCTCGACTGGTTATTTCAAGGCTATCATGCAAGGTATATGCAGGCCACAAGTTCCCTACCCACCATTGAACATTCAATCATAACATAACAATGTGTAACAACAAGTTATAACTGTAACAATAAATAAGATTAACAACAAGTTAAGACTCACAACAACGCACTGAAATCATTATGCAACAAAGAGATAACACAACAAAAAATAAACCTACACACACATCTAATCCAACAACGCTTGGTCAAGAGAGTGGGCGCAAATCCTAATTAGGGGTGTGGCAAGATTGAGATCTATAAAATACTCAAAGGATCAACAATTGTATTAATAAAAATATCGTTACAGAGGTTTGCTGTTACAACTCAAAAATATCATTTATCTCCTAGTGGTGGCTTTCCCAGCCCTGTAATCATTACTTATACATTTCATAAATCAATTGACATTGCCTAAGATTATGACAGCTACCTGCTTACAAATACATAACATTTTCTTGAGATACAACAAAATTCAAAGATAACACTTGTGTTGGTCAAGAGGTTGATCCACCATTGCAATTGATATCCAAAGATAACATTTCCAACTCAATAGTCATCATATGTTGAATCATGCCTTTGATCATCATTCCTCCAAATATGCATGAAAACTTAAGTTAGCAAGTCACTTTAGGAAGCAATCCCATATGACTATGCTTCAATGATTAAAAATTCACAAAGACATGACAATAGGTGTACCTTCACTACTTAGAATATAAATCGACAAACAAGGGCATGAAATGAGTACAATGTATGTTTTAACCCCGTACAAAAATTACCTGCACACGAATTCTAAAAAAATAGAAAATAAACAATGGTGAGAGCATAAAACATAAAACATATATACACTAAGATTTTCCCTTAGATCCCAAAATTGAAACTACCAGATTGATTTTTCATTATATTCCTTTCAATGTTACAATACATATATATACATGCCAAAGCATTGATAAACCCCAATTCATTAAACTTGGATTAGACATAACCATAGTTCCCTTGTTTGGATCTACAAAATACCATGGACAGAAAACTCATGCCCAAAACCATGTGCGAAATACATGCATAAAACCATAGGTAGGTCCACCCACCTAATATGTGGCCCAATTTTTTTTTGCTGGGGCGCTGCCCCAGACCCCATGCAGGGGGGCTACCGCTCCCCTGCTACACCCAACATAACATACAGTGGACCTACCACCCCCCCGTGACCCCCCTGCACATGGGGTAGTCATGGAAAGAATATAACACACACCCAACATTCTCCCACTTGTTGTTTTCTTTTCACAGGGGGCCACAAGAGAGCTTAGTCATTGATCTAACCTTGCAACACCCATTATTTCTCTACACTAAGAGAACTTCTCAATGCTCACAAACTTTTTCAATGCATCTGCAATATTCTTCAAAAGGTCCACCTTTACCAGCAATACCTTTTTGTCCTCAACCATATCCCTCACAAAGTTATACTAAAAATCAATGTACTTTGTCCTTGAATGATAAGCAGGGTTCTTTGCTAAGAAAATTGCACTTTGTCCGTCACAATCTATCCTTATAGCTCGCTATACTAACCCCATACTTGGACACAATCTCTGCAACCAAACTGCTTCCTTGGTTGAATGAGTGGCTACCATGTATTCTACCTCTGTATTTGAAACTTCCACTATAGACTGTCTCTTACCCATCCAACTAACTGCACCTCCAAATAGGTTAAACACATACCCACTTGTAGATCTTCCCTAATACAAGTCTCTAGCCCAGTATGCATCAACAAATCCACGGATGTCCAAAAATCTGTCCAATCTTGGTCTTCCTTGGTAGCACAAACCATAATCACTAGTGCCATGCAAATACTTGTAAACCCACTCCACTACTGTCCAATGCTCCTTTCCTGGTTTTCACATAAACCTGCTCAATACTCCCACTACATGTGCAATCTCTGGTCTAGTATATACCATTGCATACATTGGGCTACTGACTGCACTTGCATATGGAACACAAGACATGTTCTCTTCCTCTTCTTGTGTCTTGGGATGCTGTTCAACATATAACTTTAAGCCTACATGAATATGAAACTTCATCAGTTTGATATCCTGCATGTTAAACCTCTACAGTATTGTCTCGACATACTTCCTCTTGTTTAACCAGAGCTTCCTCTTTACCTGATCTCTTTTAATTTCCATGCCCAAAATATAGTTTGTAACACCAAGATTTTTCCTGTCAAATTTGGAGGATGATTGGGTCTTCAAATCATGGATAATTTATTTGTCATTTCCAACCAGCAACAAATCATCCACATACAAGACTAGATAAATAGCACGGTCACCAATTAATTTAAAATACACACAGTGATATGCTTTGCTTTTGGTGAAGCCAATTCCCTGTATAAATGTATCAAATTTATGACACCACATCCTTAGTGACTGTTTTAACCCATACATAGACTTTTTAAACTTGCATACCAGTTCTTTCTTACCCTCCATTGCAAAGCTTTCAAGTTGCTTCATGTAGATATCTTCTTCTAGATCCCCGTGAAGAAATGTTGTCTTCACATCCATCTGTTCTACCTCAAAATCAAAGCAGTAGCAACAAATTTAAGTAATATAATAGAATCTACCTTAGCAACAGGAGAAAAATTTCACCAAAATCAATTCCCGACACTTGGGAATAACCTTTTTTCTACCAAATGAGCTTTATATTTCTCCACCTTGCCTTCTGCATTCATTTTATTCTTAAACACCCATTTGTTGCCAATGGGTTTCCTTCCAGCCGACAAATCCACCAAATCCCAATCCTTATTTTTGTTCAAAGATGCCATTTCATCAACCATGGCCTCTTTCCAGAGTTTTCCATCCTCTGAATCTACTACTCCCCTCACAGTTTTGGCATCAACATCAGTAATAGACAAAGAAAAAGTTGAACAGAAAGTAGATGGACTATACCTTTCTGGTTACCTTCTTTCTCGAATTGATCTTCTCATAGCTAGAGTTTGTGGCTCTTCATCTTCTGATTCCTCTTCTGCTGTAGATTCTGATTCTTCCTCCTTGAGCTCAAACTATATATTCTCAGGTTCCTTTGGTAGGACTTCATGTTTAATAACATATTTCACCTCTCTAAACACCGCATCTCAACTATACACAACCTTCCTTGTTTCTGGGTTCCAAAGCTTATAACCTTTTAAACCATCCTTATACCCAATAAAAATGCACCTTTTAGATGTACTATCCAGCTTTTTTCTTTTCTCCTTTGGAACATGTACATATGCATCACATCCAAATACCCACAGATGTGAAAGAGAAGGTTTCTTACTAGTCCATACCTCTTGTGGAGTCTTATCCTTTAATGTTGATGAAGGTGATCTTTTGACTAGGTAACATGCAGTCTCCACCGCCTCTGCCCAGAATTCGTGTCCTAACTCGACACCACGGAGAATGATTCTTTCCTTTTCTATTAATGCCTTTTTCATTCTTTCTGCAACTCCATTTTTCTGAGGTGTGTATGGAGTAGTATTCTACTGTGATATACCACACTTCTTATAGAACTCTTCAAATTCTTTCTTGCAAAACTCTCCACCATTATAGGTCCTCAACACCTTTATCTTCTTCTCTTTTTTTTTTACCACCAAAGCCTTAAATTCTTTAAACCTATCAAAAACTTCAGATTTATTCCTGAGGAAATATATCCATGTATTCCTTAAGAAGACATATATAAATGATACACAGTACACAAACTTACCCAGTGATGGAACTGACATAGGTCCAAACACATCACTATGCAAGAGCTCTAATATCTATTTCACCCTCTTAACACTAGAGGGGAAAGTCACCTGATTCTACTTCCCATATACACAATTATTACATAAATCAAAATCTATAGAGAAATTAGACATACCTTCTACCATACCATTACAATGAAGTATTCGAAGGCCCTTCTCTCCAATATGTCCAAGCCTTTGATGCCATAGCATGGTATTTTCTCCGGAGGCCACTAGATTTTCTGCTACACTTCCAGTAACCACAGAACTGTTGCACCCATCAATAAAAATGCTACCCTAAAGCTTGTACAAAGTTCCAATCCGAACTCCCCGCATCAATACCAGTGCTCCCTGAACCATATTCTAGGTATCTTTCTCAAACACTGTTTTTACACCTGAATCATACAACTTGCTTACATAAATAAGATTTCTGGCTAATGCAGGAATATGCAGAACACCCAGAAGTGTTCTAATACTTCCACCTTGCAACTTCAACTTGAATTTTCTATGACTGATGATTCTAGCCTTCCTTTCATCCCCTAAGAATAAATCACCACCATCATATTTCTCATACTCACAGAACCACTTCCTATGGGAAGTGAAGTGAAAGGATGCACCTAAGTCAATCAACCATGCCTTATTGTCTATATGTGTACTTGAAGAAGAAGCCAAGTACACATCCCCACCTTCATCTAAGGTAGTTTTCACCTTTGCAGAAGGAGCATTATCAGATCCATTTCCTTTATTAGGAGCTTTATATTTATAGTCCCTTTTGAAATGCCCTTCCTTTCTGCATTTCCAACACACCTTTACAGGTTTTCTTGGAGATTTAGATCTCCCACTCAAGGACTTATTTTTGTTTCTGTTTTGGGACCATCCTCATACAGGAAAGGCATCACCATTTTGGCCTTCCATATTTTTCCATCTGATCTCCTTCAACAACAAGGATGAGACTATTTCATCAAACTGCAAGGCAGTTGCATTGCTACCTATTGTAACAACCAGACTATCCCACGAATCTGGTAGAGAACACAACAAACTGATACACTTATCTTAATCTGATTTTTTTTTTTATATCAATAGATAATAATTGGATTAACAGAGTATTAAAGGAATTCATATGCTTTGTCACCGCTTTGTCACCGAGTCTCCATCTTTCATCCTCAGGTTATACAACTTTTTCCATAGGAATAATTTATTCACCAGAGACTTAGATTGGTACAAAGTCCCTAATTTGTCCCACAAAGCCTTTACCGAAGCTTCTCCTGATACATTCAACAATACTGAATCTGAGACACACAATTGTATTGTGCTCTTTGCCTTCTGATCAAGCTTCACCCAGTCTTCAGCTAACATTGCTGTTGGTTTAGTACCCGGATCTACCATGATCCACTAATCTTTATCCACTAGAAGATCCTCCATATTGAGTTTCCATAACTCAAAACTCTGACCATTAAATTTCTTGATCTCTATCTTTCCACTGCTTGCCATCTTCTTGCACCACTAGAGTCAATCCCACAGATCTCCCACTGAATAGGGTGTACCACAGGCCCGAGCAAAACCCATTCACAGTAAAGACGTCCCCTTGAAGCCAAAGCAACTTTGATACCAAATGTAGGTTTCAACCCTATATAGAAATTACCTGCATACGAATTCTAAAAAAACAAAAAATAAACAATGGTGAGAGCATAAAACATAAAACAAATACACACAAATATTTTCCCCTAGATCCCAAAACTAGGACTATGAGATTGACTTTTCATTATATTCCTTTCAATGTTACAATACATATATATACATGCTGAAGCATCCGTAAACCCCAATCCATAAACTCTGGATTAGAACATAACCGTAATTCCCTTGATTGGATCTACAAAATACCATGGAAAGAAACCATCATGCCCAAAACCATGTGTGAAATCCATGCACAAAACCATAGGTAGGTCCACCCACCTAATACAGGGTCCAATTTTTTTTCCTAAGGCACTACCCTAGACCCCGTGCAAGGGACTATCACATACTCCCCAAAAGAGATAAAAAGGTGGGTAAAAATAGCAACCAACATCTCCCCCCAACTAGTCTTTCTACATGTCCTCATGCAACTCGTCTCCTACGTAGATATGTTGTAGAGCCACTATGGTCAGCATGGATCTGTGCAAGGTCATACTTCACAAACCATTTATGTTCCAGGAACCTTGTATCCATCTGTGTGAAGGACTTCCTTCCACCAATCCTTGTGTACCACGTAAGCTGGTGTGTACTCTTCAGCTGGAAACCAAACAATGGGAAAACGAAATCTCAAACCCATCCATTGGGTCCCACAGGTTCGAATGCATGTGATAAATTGTGGTACTCTGTCCAAATCCTGAAAAAAATTAGGGGCTGCAAAAGGTTCGCGTATTCTTACTGCAATTGACGATAACACCCATCGTTTCTGACAGTCGCCCCAAGCCTCCTCCGGACAAGTAAAAAATTGCTTTGTACAAATTTCAACACACCACTTCTACGTTGTCAGCTTCTGACCCTTCTGTCCTTCTATCCCCAAGAAGGTATGATGTTTGTTAAAAATATTCATAGCCTAACAATGCTTTGCATGAAACACAAGTGGCCTATTTTCTTGGTTCTCTTCAAACGTGTCAAAGGCTTTCTTCCACTTAAACTGGTTAAGTGTGAAGAAGGTGAAGGCTCTCAACTAAACATCCCCCACATGTGACACTGAATTAAAAAATTGATCAGTCCCCAGCAAATAATAATGCATGTAGTGTTCACACATCAAGCGCTATTTCAAAATATTGTGTCCCTTCAGGATCCACAAAAACTGTATCAGATCTTCGATTTTGTGACTTATCTCCTGATGGAAGCTCTCCAAACAGAAGAACTTTTCATGGACGAATAGAGAATAAATATGAATAGGAGGTCGACACACCATTACTTGTTGCGTGAGGGTGAACATTTCGTCTTTGTCAGCCTTCAGTAGCTGCACCCGTTCTTCTAGTTCCTCAATTATTTTCCTCTTCTTTTCCCGTCGCTGCTTGCTTTATCCATCCGAGTCATGTAATTGGTCACTACTCTCGTAGCTTGTTCTCGAATCCATCACATTTCTTCCTGGTGGGCTTCTAAAGAGATAGACCCCCATTGAAGATGAGATGTGGTAGCTTGCCATTTCTGGATTTCAATAGTGAACAAGAATTCCTGTGACTCAAACAGATGTGACAATGGTTTGGTATGTACTACTGCTGAAGTGGTTTTGGCTCCAGGATTTCCAACAACCCAACAACATTCTTCTTGTTATTCTTCACCCATCTTCATAAGCATAACACCTGCTTAATTATCTTAATAATATGTAATTTTAATTGCATATTTTCTTTGAATTGCGATTAGTACCTTTCTTGGATAGGGACCCTTCTTTTTGCGCATTGTTCAATAAATTCTTGCTTGATAATGACTTCCTCCACTAGTCTCGTGGTCGATGTTGGATTTGGTGGGTTGATGTCAGGAAAATCATCCACCGATTCTCGCTTCACCCTTATTTCCTCTCTCTACTCCTTAACTCAGGGGGCTGCCCCAACATTTTCCTCCGCAGGTCTTGAAACCTCTACATTTTCCCTGAATGACTCTTGAGTCACTGCAAGCCCTTGCAGAGTAACATTTTTGACACCTTTTTCCTGTGGCTACTCTGGCTTCTTTGTTGTCTGATTATCCTCCTCCATCTACTCAAAAATTAGTTTTGGCCCTTGCGGGTCAATACCAACAACAACATTTCCTTCCAACGACTCTGTGTGAACAACACCAGCCACAATTTCTTCAACTTACCCCTCGGTCAACACTGGTTCTTGTGTAACATTGCTGACCACCATTCCTTCAATTTGTCCAATTTGTCCACCAGTCAACATTGGTTCTTGTGTGACAGTGTCGATAATGGTGCTCCTAATTGTCCCTACAAATTTCAATATCGGGGGAGAGATATTTTCTTTCAACGAGCATCTAGGGGTGTGAAACTTCCTTGCCCCTATTGGCAAGGAGGGAAAAGTGGAGAACGAGGTATATCCTCCTCGATTTCCATCCTTTCTGCACCTATTGCTTTAATTCCTTCTCCTTCCCTGGCTTTTCTGCACTTTCCTTCTCTTTTTCCTGTGGCTCCTTCTTTTCCATTCAGTCCGCTTGCTTGGAAGTTGACACTGGTTCTTGTGTAACAATGTTGACCATGACTTCCACTTCTTCCACTAGTTTCTCCATCACTTTAGCAGGTGATGCTGGTTCTTGTGTAACAACAACGCTTGCAATTTCTTCTACTGCCAACAATTCTTCCATTAGCTTAGTGGTCGACACTGGTTCTTGTGTAACAACATTGGATGCACTTCCTTCCACTTTCATTGCTCCTATTTCAAGGTTGGTAGTCGAAGCTGGTTCCTATGTAGCAGTGCCATCTGCACCCCCTTCTACCTCTATTTCTTCTTCTTCCAAGTTAGTAGTCGATGCTCATTCTTGTGTAACAATGTCATCTGCGACCCCTTCCTTAATTAACGATTTTATAGCATCCTGCTCCGTCGCTAATGCTTCCACTTGTTTGGTAGCCGACGCTGGTTCTTGTGTAACAACGTCATATGTGGCTTCTTCTTCAGCCACTAATCCTTCTTCCTCTCTTGCTGGTATCATGGCCACAAGTTCTTCTTTTGCCAATTTAGTGAACTATGGCCAAGCCACATAAGTTTGTGACATGGCATGCACCAGCAACATCCTTACAAGCCCGTGGTTTGTGAGGACCGCTAATGGTTACTGTCACTAATGAGAAAACCGTGCCATCAACTATAGATTATTCCATAAGAAAGGTGACATATCTAGAGAATGCACACGATGGAACTGAAGACATGCAAGAAGTTTGGAATGGTATTTGAATAGGGTAGCAAGCCGCCCTTCACAAGTGATGTATTGCACCACGAAATACGCATCCTAGACCCATGGATGTCTCAAGGACTTCCGATCGTATCCCCTTCCCTTTTGAACCATGGTCTCCCCTTCCTGCAAGAATAATTCTAGAAATTATGATAGAGGATATTTCTAGGCGAACCATTTCTGCCCACCTTGCAGAAATATGCTAATAGTCGAAATAAATTCCTCTGTGAAAGGAATGTCTAGCCCATGAACTTTGGAATAATTCCCATCCAAGTTAAACGCAAATTCGACTTTAAAAACTTCATCGAATCCCTGCAAGCTATGAAAATAAGTATGCCACCCTGCATTTTGAAAAAACTGCCATACATTCGGATGGCATCAGACCTAAGCTGTGTCTTCATGTTCATGCCTAATAACTTGCCCACCCATTCTACAAAGTGCTCTATAGAAAGACTCGGAGAAGCAACAAAATCGTTGAGGAGAGTGTTAGCTGGTAAAGTTACAATGATAGGGATTGCAGTTACAAGGAATGCAGCGAAAGGGAAATCCAAACAAATATTATGGAAAAATCCATGGTGGATTATCGTAAATAATGGCAATTATTACAATGCATTGGAAAGTACCATAATTCAATTCAATCGTACATAGTTCAAGTTCCAATGTGTATAGATAATTGCACAAGGTATGGTGGATATTGAAATGCTAATGTGGAGTGTACGAGTTAGCGCAAGGTTCAACAACAATGATGATGAACCATTAATTCTATTAAATATGACACGTTTAACATTAATATAGTACATCCCCCTAGCTAAGGGATGACCGCTGCGGTCATGTTTAGTAATGTCATAGGTGAAATGTCAATCAAATCCACGAAGTTAGTTGGGGACGTACCTGGTGACTTACCTTGATGGAGTAACAACACTAGTGTACTTAAATGAAATCACGATGAATAAAGTAACAAAATCGAAGGAGTAACAACACTAATGTACTTAGACGAAATCATGACAAACATAGTAACATCGCAAGAGGAGTAACAACACTAGTGTAATTAAACGAAATCACGACAACGGAGTAACAACACCAGAGGAGTAACAACACGAGTGGTGTAACAACACTAGCAAAGTACATGCAAAGAAAATAATAATAAAAAGTAGTAACATCATTTTATTATATATATATATAATATATATATATATATATATATATATTATTATATATATATATAATATATATTTTACTCAAGAGGTGCAGAGGAAGAATTATCTGCACTAACAATTTCAAAACTAGAATTATCAAAGAGATGTTTAATAAAAAAGTCTTTGGAAACTGGACGGGGATACAATCTGAGGCAATGTCCATTTATAATCAGGGGAGTATGTGCCTCATCAATTGTTACGAGTCTAATAATACCGTTATCAAACACCATGTCAACTTCATATGGTCCCATCCATCTAGAGCAGACTTTTCCTTTTAAATGTTTGAAGCAAGAGTCATAGAGAAACGCCCAATCTCCTCTTTGAAACACCTTTTTCTTGATAAATTTATCATGCCATTTAGTTCGCTACTGTTGAATTGCAACAGTGTTCTGGAAAGCTACCAACCAGATTTGATCCAACTCATTTAACTATTCCAGTTGATGTTTCTGGGCTTATGAAAGATCCAAACCTACTTCAAGGGATGTCCTGAGCATCTTAATTTTGAATTCCACTGGAAACAAAGGGTGATTTCCCATAGACAAGTTCATGTGGTGAAAATTGTGTTGTGTTCCGCCATGTTGTTCTATATGCCCAAAGTGCCTAAGGAAACTTTTCAGCCTAGTTTCAGCGATGGTTTGCTACAATACTCATAAGGATATTATCCAACACTTTATTTGTACTCCCAACTTAACCATTTGCTTGAGGATGATATGGAGATGTCACCCTGTGCTTGATTCCATACTTCTTCATAAGTCTTGCTATCAGATGTGATGTGAGCTGCGACCTCCATCTGAAACTATCTCTGTAGGAGCTCCATATCGATGAAAATTTCTTCAAATAAGAAATCTTAGACAACTTATTATGTTGCTTTCACAACAGCCTTGGGCTGTACCCACTTTGTCACATAATCCGTGTAGACCAGAATGTGGACTTTCTGATGTGAGGATGGATTGAATGGCCCAAAAAAATTTATAGCCCATTTATCAAAGGGATTAAGAACTAGTTGAGGCTGTAATGACATCTCATTTGACTGATCAGGTTGTCCCATCCACTTGTATCTATTGCACCCCCAGACATATTTCCTTGCATCATGAAAAATAGAGGGCTAATAGTACCACATCTGTAACACCTTATGACTTGTCCTCTTATCTACAAAATTCCGTACACAGGGGCCATCATGAGAAACTTTTAGGACATCATAGATATCATCTTCACCTACGCAGTGATAGTTTTGTTGATCAAGTCCTATATAAAAGAGGCATCCCTCTATCCATGAATAGCAAGCACTATGATGGATAATCCTTCACTGCTCTCTATATGGTATATGTTGAGGTACTTTTCCTGTAGAAAGATAGTTAGAAATATCTGCATACAATAGAGTGTGAGTAGAAATTGTAAAAATATGTTCATCTGGAAAAATATCCTCTACTTGTGCACCTTCATCACTAGTATCTAGCCTAGATAGGAAATCTGCAACTACATTATCTTTCCCTGGCTTATCTACAATGTTAATATCAAACTCTTGAATTAATAATAACCATCTCATAATATGACTAGGAGTTATCAGTTTATTCATCAAATACTCTGATACCATGTAGAAATTTTGAATAATTTAACACATATTCAACAGAGATTATCTTGATCATGTACTATTGCGGAGAACATACACAATACATAAGCTCCTCTACGTTGATCATCAATATAGCAGCATCAATAACAATAAAACATCAGAGCATTCACACATTAACACAGTATGTATCCCGGGGAAAGAAACTCGCTAAAAACCCCAACTATCTGTATATTAATGATTGAGTCATGTAACATTACACAGCATAATACTTCTCACAAGTATCTCCACCTCTGTTACACACAATACAGCTCAGATCTGATCTCCAAATCTCTTCCACTGCTTGCCTGCCTCCACTACTCAATACCTGCTCAAGAACTGATGAGAATGGCTCACCAAACTCGTTTTTCACCTGCAAAAATAGTCACTCACGCTTTGTGGACGTGAGCATAAGCTAAAATGTGGGAAAATACGTGGGCAAACTCATTGGCATACTCAATCCCTTGATTGTGCAAGATCTGGTGCACAACTATAGTCACAACTGATAGCAATCTGATTCTCTACCACCTGTCCCTGTTGAACTGAACATGCACTGACATGCAACTGAGTTAACTGATGTATTCATTAGTTGTATTATGAGTTAATAACTTGTGAATTAATTAATAACTAATTCACCCAACTCATCTCTAGTCTATTTGCCAGTTAGACTAAATACAACCAGTTTAACAAAGCTAAACTGAACACAACTCCATCAACTCCACAATCAACTCCACCAAACTCAACTGATTGAGTTCTAACTGAAGTCATGCATGCAACAACTCAACTGACTCATAAGAAAAGCGTATTTCCTTCTAACAGCTGCATGTGCCACCTCTGTAGCTCAAACTGAAGTGCTCCAAGAGAATAAGATTAAGTTTATAGTCCAAATATTATTGTGAGATAATAATATTTGACTTTTCTATTTTTGACAGCGAGTCTAAAAATAGACTTGATCACTCACACTGTGATCACTCACACTTTCATCAAAAATAGAAGTCCATCTATTTTTCCCAACTTGATCAATCATCCATAAAGAGCAACCTGCAATCCATAGACATGATCCATATGTCTAAAAATAGACATAGTCTGAAAATAGACTTGCGCCAAAAATAGCCTGCGGGCCCACTTAGTGAAGGCGACTCTTTTCACTAAGCTCCATCATCTTGTTGCAATCTCAACAGATGCTACCCATCTGTTAAGTTCATATTACCTTCATGGATTTTACACTTCAATCTCTGATCCAACTCCCAAGGGGTCTCACCTGGTTTCATCGTGATTTCCTTGAACCCCACAATCGACTATGCCTTGGATTTAGGCCTACTAAACTCTTTATTCAGCGTGGTCTGGATCTCTTCCAACCCAGCGTTTAGGTTATTGTTTGATCTAAAAATGGGCACTTAGGCTTCTTGTCTAACTTACAAGAATCTCTCCCACTTCCAAAGCTTTAAATTTTAACCAAGTCTTTATGATTCACCAGTGCGGAATTAAATATGTGCTTGAACAGAAGGTGTATGCTAGTGTTGTTTATTAAAAGTATTTATGTGTTGGAATTTAATGTGCTCAAACTTATATATAGATACATATAACAGTAAATAAAGCAGCAGAGGCAATGCAGCAGTAACACACACAGAACGGCAATATTAATTTGGAGTTCACCCAAAACTCTTGGGCTACGTCTGCTTGAGCTCTGGTCAACTTGACTAGGCTCTTTGGGATTATGGTAGGTCCTTTTACAAGCTCTTGGCTCAACTCCACTGTTTTACACAGGAACAATGGGCTCAGAACACCATCTCTCCCTACCTCTTAAAGCTCTCGACTTTCTGGCTCTCGGCCCTCACTGTGGCTCTTGGCTCTGGCTCTTGGCTTTAGCTCTTGGCTCTGGCTCTTCGGCTCTGGCTTCTTTGGCTCTCTATAATTTATAGCTCTTTGTAATTTACATCTCTCTGGCTTTTGACTTCTACGCTGCCCCTTTTGCCTTCACTTCCTGCTTTCGCTTATTCTTATTCTCTATTTCATGCAACAAAACCCCAACAAACTCAGCAACCCCTCTTTTTTTGACATTCATGGATTTTTAAGCCAATCGGCGTTGCCTGTTCATTTTCTTTTTTAGTCTCTTTGTCTTCCTACTTTGGTCCGCTCAAATCCCTTCTCTGAGCATTAGCCATCATTTCTAAACTCCCTCGGGGATGGTGGCCACCTGTGTTGTAATGGAAGGGGCCATCGGCCTTTGAAATCCCCAAATTTTGGCATTCTCAACCTACACAGGAAAATACACTAAACACGGGAAAAATCCGTAGAGAACATTGTTCACCAGACTTCAAATCTTCATAAATGCACACTATATCCCTATCGGGTTCACCTAAAATCACTTATCGCAAGTCGCAATGCCCATGTTTCACGGTTTCCCCTTTGTATTTTAAAATACATTAAAACAATGCAAATTCCCAAAAAACGGCCTTATGGCAGATTTCAAATATTATTCATTTGCATTTCGAAACCCCTTCGGGTCTAGATTCATCGCATCGCATATATATATCTATATATATATAATATATAAAAATATATATATATATATATAAATATATATAATATATATATATAATATATATATATAATATATATATATATATATATATATATATATATCCCCCACATCGTTGCGTGGCTCCGATGCGATATTGCGATGCGACTTGATGCAATCACATATCACACATACCCCAAGCCGTGTAAGGTGCACTCCACTGTAATCGTCGATTGCGATATTGCTCTGTTGTAATCATCGATTGCGATATCGCGATCGCAATAATCATATAACATGTTCCAATATCCTCCGCCTACCACCGCCAATTATGATTTGTTGATCGGATCTGGACCGTTGATCAATTAGATCCGACAGCTCTTGTTCATTGTTGGTTTAAACCTCCGATAGGCCTATTTTTGGTCATTTCTTTGTGTTTTTGCCTCTTTTTTTCAAAGAAACTGGGCATCTTCTACATGCGATAACTTCTACATCCTAAGTCCATTTTAGCCCATTCAAGTTGCAGTAGATTCAGAAGGAACACCTTGACTTAGGAATCTATCCAAAATCCATTTTGGATCACGCCTTCCCACTAAAAGAACTTCTTGTCTCCAAAAGATTGATATATTGATCTGAACAGTAAAGGAGAGTGACTCACCCTCTTCTTTCAGCCTCCCTACACTTTCCTTTGCATAGTGTCTCTGAACCAAAGTTTCTGACCACTTCCCTTCTTGGATGGGTTGGTCTTCCCAGGAAGAACTCTCTTGCTCCTTGCCTTCCTACAGAACTTTTGCTAAAATGGTTATAGAAGGTAGTTTTGAGCTTCTCTGCCTTGATCATTGATCCAAGGTGGCTCAAACAAATGTGAAGTACATCTGCTCCACTAAAACTTTCATTTGTACCTGTTTGACAAGCTGTCAACAACAACTGTTAACAACAACAGAAATACAGACAACAACTGGATGGCCTAAACTCCTACTTCAACAAAAGAAATAGATTTCACCTCCATGTCTTGCATCTGCATACAAATGATGGACTAACTAACAAGCCCACAAAACATGCCTTTAAAAAAAATGACCCTTCAAGTCAATCATGTAGGAAAAGACCATTAGGAATCTTTTCAAAAGATGAAACATTTCATCACTATTCTCCATCATGGAGACCAAGTCAACTTTTCCCAAGTCAATATTACATGTATGATTAAAGCAATCAGCCCTTCAAGGTAATTACACATACATGTTCAAATACAAGGAAAACATCAACATTCGTGTGTTCATGCACATCGTGCTCATGCATGCCTTTCATCCTTCAATTTTCACTTAAGCATATTGTACTTTTGAAGCTGAAAGGAAATACAATGTTGCAACAACAAAGTGAGTCTCCCACTCAATCTCTTCCATTCACCATCTTGGTAGAAACCTGCAACTTGCATCTCATCAACAAGAAATTCAAATAGATGCATCAATAGACATGCAATCCTTAATTGGAAAAGAACTCTAAACATTTCTTACCAATCCATTTCAAAGGACTTTCATTTGTCTGCACATCAGCATCAACATGTGAATCATTTTGAATCACATCATTCATGGAAACTTCATTCCCATTTCTACCATCTTTTCTTTCCACTTTCTTCAACTTGGTGAAAGCATTGTTGGATTCAATGTCCAACATTTTGTAGCAAGATGTCCTTGCTTATGGTAGTAAGTGCAACACATGTGCATCCTCTTGATAGCATGATTTGCCTTGTCCAATGGACCTTTGGCTCTTTGCTTCTTTTCCTTCAAAAGTTTCCTGTATGTGGCCATTCTCTTCCAACATCTAGAAACATGATGGTTATGCAAACCACAAAAGGAACATGCAATTCTTTTCCCATGTTTATGTGGAAATTTACCATGCTTTGAAAAATCAAAACGAATATGTTTAGAACTAGATTTTTCCTACCTCTTTCACCTTTATTGCCTTCATGAGGAGGTGAAGCAAATGAAGAAGTGGCTCCCTTGGGAACCCCATCAATCTCTTCGAGGTTGTTAGAGTTTCCACAACTCTCTGGTTCAAGTGTGTGCTTCTGAACACCTGCATCCTACAAGTGATGTTTCAAGCTATTGCATTCCTCCTTAACACAATCTTCACACTCTGCAATGCAACCCCTTCTTGGAGTTGTTTCAATGGCCTTCATGGCAGCTTTGGAACTCTCTCCATAAGACTATCCATAGCCAAGACCCAAATACATAGGCCTTTCTTCAGCCATTATTGGTTCAACAATACCTTGTGCATGCTTTCCCAAGCCCTTTCCTTCATAGCCCATCTTGGACATTAGCTTGGAACCTATGCCTCTATTATGTTTTTCAAAAGAACCAATATAAGCATTCTTAGAAGAATTTGAAGACAAACTGGAATGGTTTACCTCTTCTTCAAGATGATACTTGACCAAGGCTTCTTGGGCAACAAAGATCTGTGACTGCAACTCATGCATCCTCTTCAAGTTCATATTTTCAATATGAAGTTGCCTCTCCATTTCCTGCAGTTTGTTAGAAAGCATCTGCTTCTCTTCCTTCATAGAATTCAACTGCTCTCTAAGTATGTTGCTCTTTTTCCATCCTCATACATTTCTCTCACCTTGTCCATCATGATAAACAAGTCTTGCTTCAAGACTCCATCAAAGAGTCTTGTGATGAAGAAGGAACAATTAGAGGATGAATTTGAGGAAGTTGTCATTATGCCAATGAACAAAGAACTTCAAACAAGATTAATAAAGAGCTTATTTAAGCAACCTTTTGCAACATATCTCTTGTGCTTTAAGCACTACCTTGAGGTCCTTTGGGATAGAAGAATGCCTTTAGCCCTTCTTCCTATTTGTCCTTCCTAGACTGAGCTATCAGTAGCTTTCCCTTCACCTCTGCAAACTCAGAAAATAGTCAGCCTGCAAAACAAGCATACAATTAGCCTCTTGTTGTTCAAACACCTTTCAGACAAGCAGTCTTTGCTTTGTCAATCAAGCATTCTGATATAACCTTCTTTAAAGGTGGGGTTAACCAAACTTAGGCTTTAATACCACCTAATCTGAAAATGGGGCACTTAGGCTTCTTGTCTAAGTTACAAGAACCTCTCCCACTTCCAAAGCTTTAAATTTCTCCCAAGCCTTTATGATTAACCAGTGCGGAATTAAATATGTGCTTGAAAAAAAGGTGTATGCTGGTGTTGTTTATTAAAATTGTTTATGTATTGTAATTTAATGTGCTCAAACTGATACATAAATACATATAACAGTAAATAACGTAGCAGAGACAATGCAGCAATAACACACACAGAAGAGTAATATTAATTTGGAGTTCACCCAAAACTCTTGGGCTACGTCTCCTTAAGCTCTAGTCAACTTGACTAGGCCCTTTGGGATTATCGCAGGTCCTTTTACAAGTCTTGGCTCAACTCCATTTTTTTACACAAGAACAATGGGCTCAAAACACCATCTCTCCCTGGCTCTTAAAGGTCTCAGCTTTCTGGCTCTCGTCTCTCACTCTGGCTCTTCGGCTTTGGCTTCTTTGGCTCTCTGCAATTTACAGCTCTCTAGATTTTGACTTCTGAACTACCCCTGTTACCTTCACTTCCTACTTTGGCTTATTCTTATTCTCTGTTTCATGCAACAAGACCCCAACAACCTCAGCAACCCCTCTTTTTTTTACATTCATGGCTTTTTAAGCCAATCGGCACTGCCTATTCATTTTCCCTTTCGGGCTCTCTGTCTTCCTACTTTGGTCCACTCAAATCCCTTCTCTGAGCATTAGCCATCATTACTAAATGCCCTCGGGGATGGTGGCCACCTGTGCTGTAATGGAAGGGACCATCAGGCCTTTGAAATCCCAAAATTTTGGCATTCTCGGCCTACACAGGAAAATACACTAAACACAGGAAAAATCCATAGAGAACATTGTTCATTGGACTTCAAATCTTCATAAATGTGCACTATATCCCTATCGGATCCACCTGAAATCGCTTATCACAAGTCATAATGCCCATGTTTCACGGTTTCCCCTTTGTATTTTAAAATACATTAAAACACTACAAATTCCCGCAAAATGGCCTTATGGTGGATTTGAAATATTATTCATTTGCATTTCGGAACCCCTTCGGGTCAAGATTCATTGCATCGCATATATATATAACATATAGCCCCACATCATTGCATAGCTCCGATGCGATATTGCGATTCAACTTGTCACAATCGCATATCGCACATAACCCGGGTCGTTTAAGGTGCGCTCCACTGTAATCGTCAATTGCGATATTGCTCCATTGTAATCGTTGATTGCGATATTGCGATCGCAATAATCATATATCCCGTTCTGATATCCTCTGCCTGCCACTGCTGATTGTGATTTTTTGATCGGATCTAGACCGTTGATCGGTCGGATCTGATGGATCCTATTCATTGTTGGTTTAAGCCTCCGATAGGCCTGTTTTTGGTCATTTCTTTGTGTTTTTGCCTCTTTTTTTCAAAGAAACTGGGCATCTTTTGCATGCGATAACTTCTGCATCCTAAGTCCATTTTAGCCCATTCAAGTTGCTGTAGATTCAGAAGGAAAAAATCTCTGCAATGGAGGCGTTTCCAAGAACTTCCTTGGACTTTCATTTTTCCTCTGTGAGGAACACCTTGACTTAGGAATCTATCCAAAATCCATTTTGGATCATCGTTAGAGTACTTGATGTACCAAGTTAGCGTGTGATCCTATAAAGCACTAACCAACATTGCCTTCTTCATGTGATCATCTGTGATACCCTGAGCTTCCTATACATCTTTTACGATGAACCAAAACTGGTTCGAGTCCTCATTTCCCAAACCTTTAAACAAAGGTAGCTTCACTGAATTCGCCATGTTGAACTGTGGTGGAGGTGGTGGTGGTGTGGGTGGAGTCACAAGTGATGGTGGTGAAGGTGTAGATGGTGTAGGTCGAGGTGGTAGTCTCAAGTGCCCTTGTTTTATCAACTGAATTACACTTCGTGGAGAAGCCTGCGCTACTCCTTCTTCGTCACTTGAGGGAGGTGAAATCAGTGGGCTATATTCGGGACCCTTTCTTCCTTCGTTCCTGTAAGTCTTTCCTCTTCGCGTAGCTTTGAACATCAAGGTAGCTACATAACCCACTTTTCACACAATCACATCTTAATCCAAGTATTTAAAGACCTCAAGTACTTACATCTTGAACCTTTGAAAAATCATCGCTCTGCCTCACTATAAGTGATTAAGGTATCGACCGCGAATTCTATCACAAATCCTCTTATGATACGATTGAGCCAATGATCGACAGCATGGGCGATTTTATCCTCAAAGGCTTCTAGTCTTTGCACTAACTCCGAGGTCTAGACAATAGGACCGTCAACCCTCCACCTTCCTTGGCTATCTACTAGTTTCACGATCCACTCGTATAACTCAACTGGAAAGGAACAAAAAAAGATCTCGTGGATTTCTGTATACAGGTGTCTATCTAACCATTGTTCCTTTATCAGTCACGGATTTATGTTCTCCTACACCGCGAATTCATGGATATTCCTGTCCAACCAGTCTTTAATCTCTTTCTTAGTTGGATTCCAGTGATACGACATCACACATCTCTAATGCAGATTTTGGTCCTGGCAATGGAACCATTTTTTAGCTTCGTGGGCCCTGACCTAGGTTCAGTGTTAGTTAGCCAAACAAATCCCTACACTACTGACCCTTTTGGCATCAACCCGTGGAGCGTGGACAGACGTCTCACCCAAAGTAGTATGGGGGGATGTTGGAACCAAGTTTCTACACCCTGAGATGGTCATGATGTCGGTTTATACCCCCTGCTCCTGCCTTTGCGTAGATCGCTAATCCGTAGGCTTTATCGATCTACCCTCTATCCCGCCCTTCAGTACCTCTGCGAAGGTGTACGATTGACCTTCATGCAGACTTAACCAGCGGTTCAGGTACTTTCGTGCTGCTATGACAATGTATTGTATAGGTTCCCAAGTTATTTCAAGTGTTTTACTTATCTTATTGATCAATTACAGTTAGCATTGCGTAAACTGATATTCTTTCTTGTGTTCAATTAACAGATATAATCACATACATTCACGCTCAAATAAACATTGTCAAATAAACCCAAATCGCAATATAATCAGATGCATTAACAAAGACTAAATACATAGTAATTGCAGAATACTTTTCTGTATTGATATCTTCTAGTTTAATACAGACTCTATCCGCCCTACACACTCAGATGCAGAATTTCACCCTAGGCCTCTGCGCACTCAGCTTCAGAGCCTCTACCTATGCTAAGACCCAAAAACACTTAGAACTTTTTCAACCGAAACTTCCCAAAGCTTAATTAATTCTAACTGCCTAGAGCTTACTTACTTAGCTCTTTTTATACAATTACAGCCAACTTGACACTTTACAAAATACGGGCGGACAACCCTTTATGACTCTTGACACCTTCGTGCTTCGTGGCCAAAAAATGCAGAGACTTTACAACTTTATTACAAAATTGTCCAAAACATGGGCTTTTTAACCCCAAAACTACTCTTGGGGGAACCCATTCCCAACACTTCCAAATGTGCCAAATCTTCCATCTCTTCAAAATTTGATTAACGGCAATGGACAGCCTTTACTATTATTCGGGGGGCAAATTGGCACTGACAGATGGTTGTTATCTGCATTTTCAAATACCATTGCATGTTTTCAAAACTAATATATTGTGTACAAGCTTATTTTCATTTTATATTTTTAATTCTATTATTTTCAAATTGCAAGATTGCGTCTTGTTGAACAACTAATAGTAGGTGGGCATTCAGTCAAATGAACCCATGCAACTACAGGTTTCAAAACATGCATGCAACATTTTAATTCAAGCCAAATGGATAGAATATTTTGAACGGCTGCAAGGGTTCAATAACACGGTAGCACTGGAATTCACTAAGAGTTTGGACAATGGTGTAACAGTAGTGAGAAACATACATGTACAAGTAAATGAAAGTGTAATAGTAGAAGTGATAGGGTTCTCAATGGAAGGAGAAAAGTGGTATGAGATACACACCTCTCTTTAGAACGCGACTCTTCTTTTCTTAAATCCTGGCAAAGTATTGATCAGAAAGGGGGAGGAGTATAACCCTAATTCGTTGCTTGACCCATGAAAGGAGATAGCAGAGATTATCCAGTGGTACATCACCTGTGATGGAAGATACGACATGGTAGGGGGGTGTCATCTTAAACTTATGGCATCCCTGACGAAAAAGGAAACTATGAACCTCCAATATTTTCTTAATTTAGTATTAAATGAGATTTCTACTAGATTAAGGAGATCCAAGGACCAAGGTGTAGTTGTAAGTCACCATGGACTTATCAAGCTATTATTTATAAGAAGCCTTAGCCAAGTCCAACAAACTTGGGAAGGGTTCTTTAGAAACCCTAATGATGATCAAGGCACTCCTTTGGAAAATATAAAAATTGTTGGAACATCTTGGGACATTCCAAATAATGATAAGCATCCAGAGGGAGACAATCATGAAAATTTAAATAACCCCCCCCCCCTGATAGAAAACATTTTGCAAAATACTATACATATTGAGAAACCTCAAAAACTTAGAGGAGTGGAGAAGAGGATGGAATCATTTTTAGCTTCCCTACCTAAGAAAAGGAGGAGGTCCACTAGACTTGTAAAGTAGGGTCAGAGTTCCTTGAACCCTCTTGAGCAGTTAACGGAAGAAAAATCAACTCAGGATGTATCGTCTTGAGATCAGATGGAACATGAAACAACAATAGCCCAAGCACTAGAAGGGATATAAAGTTTACTAGATATTGTAAATCTTGGAAAATTTGTGACCACTTCAACAGAAGAACTTGCAGTCCATCCTGATAGTCCCCTTGAACAAGGAGCTTCACCAAATTTTCCTATTGTAACTTCTCCTATTTATTATGCAACCATGGTTATCCTTGATTCAGATAATGATCTTGAAGTTGTTTCACCCCAAGGGTGTTCTAAATACTCTGTTGATACTTTTTTAGAGCCTTTCTCTCTAGAGGGAACGTCTCCATAGCCTTTTGAAAATTTTATTTATGAAGAACAAGATGTTAACATAGGCTTTTTAACCAAGCCTCAAATTAATTTTTCTAAGGACCTTCTCGAGCCTAGTACTAATATATCGACAAGGGAAGCTAACAGCTTACCAATAGCCAAACCCACTAAGGAATCTATTCCTGAGGAAGCCAAAATAGTAGTTGTTGTTTCCTCCCCAGTAGTCGTGGTTACCAATCCTATTCAGATGATCATAGGTACTGAAGTTGGGAAAAAGAAAGGAAAAGGAAAATTCCAAAAGGAAATTGACAATCTGAAAGGAGAAAACAATAAAATTCAAAAGAGAATGCAACATATAAATAATTGGCATGAGGTAGCAAGCAGTTTCATAGAGACCATGTTAAGAGACCTAAAAGAAGTAGGAAACTTAGGAAATGGGAGTTCAAACTGATGTTATATATGTCCTTAATGAAGCCAACACTTAGACAGACCTTGTTCCTATTGTTGTTGAAGAAGGAACACAGATTGATCCCGAGGTACAAGCGATGGACATTCCTCCTACCCTTGTTAAAGTAGGAATTCAAACCGATCCACCATTTACTTTTTATGACAGAGGGTACAAAAAGAAGAGGTGAATACCTATACTCCCATGATTGTAGAAGCCTCCATTAGAATTCTACATAAAACTATGGAGGAATAGCGGTAAACCATAGCACAATATTAGGGAGAAGTAGTGCCACAGAGGGAACATCAAGAGCTACTCCAACAATTTAAAGCATTGACAACAATGGAAGATGAAACCTATGCACAACTAAGAGCATCTGAAAAGAAGGTCCATAATTTAAAGGACCCTCTCAAGAAATTTGCAGAGCAAACAAAGGAAATTTGCTATATTTACTCAGATGCCTTGGCATGTAGATCCCATGCCCGAAATTATGCTTTATACTTGCTCGAGTGATATTTTTTGAAAATGGGATGAGTGTATACAGTAATTTATGTGTGAGTTGTATATGCATAACTTCTTTTTAGAAGAACCAGTAGAAGAAAATATTGTCCCTTTCATCAGATCTATTCAATTTCAAGCTTTTATATAATTTTATAGAAACCATGTTAAGTGGGCAAAGGCTTACCATACTTTCTAGAGACGAGAACATGGCCTTGACCTTTGGGTTAGAAGGGAACCTCATAACCCCTTTCATAGAAATATTCGTCATAGAATTTTCATACAGAAACTTAGTGTTTTCCCTTCACTTGTGTAAACCCAATATGATGTCTTGCACTCGTGAATGGAATATCTAGAAGACATCAAAGCGGAGGCCCTTTGTGGAGCCAAGGAAAGATGGTAGGCATCACCAAACGAAGTCAAGAACATAGAACCTTTTTTGTTATCATAACTTTCAGTATGTTATGGCTAGAATAGAAGACTATGTTCACATGGTGTTGGAAAGAGGTAACCACTGTATAGGATGCAGGTATCAATGCCCCATGATCGAGTGTCCCCAAACATTTTATAAATTTGATCATGACTTATCAGAAGCAGGTAAGTTGGTAGCTTTTGAAGAGCTTCGAGAAAGAAAGGGGTTCAGGAATAGAGGAGAATAAGCTTATGAAGCTTACTCATTGACTGTCCTACATGTTAACCGTTTATTTTCATGAGTTCATGCAAAAAGGTCAGTTGAGGGGTGAGTCATGCCTTATATTTGTCATATTTACCTTGCCTTATTTCTCAATTTTCATATCATTTTCTAAAGTCTTTTGTGAATTTAAATCATGTTAATGAGTAGAGTAGGGACTTTAGTAGTATTCTATACGTATTTATCATCTTATTATTTTCTAAATGAATTTGAGTAATAAAACACTATTTCTAACAAAAAAATCCTTGATGTTGACAAGAATCTATTGGCTCATTGACATTTGTTGATCTTTCTTGGAACAGTCAGATAATACCACACAAGCCTCAAACTGTTACACCATGTTTGGAACTAGTTTGTTGAGGATGACTTCTCGACCTAGCTACTCAAATCTATTAAGATCATTGTAACTTAAAAGAGAAATCCAGAGAATCTTCAAATTCTCAAGATTGCTCATTATTAAAAATATATTCTTTGATCTATATTCTTCGTTGTTATAATATGAAAAACTGGTGTTGAACCTGGAAAGGAGTTATTCAAATTCTAATATTATTTTTGATAAAAACTCTGACTTGTGACTATTTGGCAACTAGTTTCTCTACAATTTAAATGGAAGTATTTATTATTCAAACTTAGTCTATTGTGTTGATTTTCCTCTAAGGCAGTTTGATTCTAGATTTGGGCCCGATCTTGGGACAATGCTCCCTTCTTTTGTACCACTAAAATTAGCATTTGATTTCTCTGATCCGTCTATTTCCATATGTGTAATGGTTTTAATTTCTCATTGATGATTCATTAAATTGAATGATGTCTTGAATCAGGTATATTGGAATTCTTATAAGGATATATTTGTTGTGGTTAATTCATTAAGAAGAAGCATTATTTTATTTCATTTCCTGTAGAATTATCATAGATTTCTATTTCATTTGATCAATCGTTATTAGTTAGTATGATTGTGTAGTGCTCTATTTTCACTCTGTAGTAGTTGTTCCCTAATAAACAACTTGTTGTTCAATATGTTTTCTTTTGTTGTTTCCTTCATAGATATGTAGAAGTTAATAACTTGAATATTTTGCAATAGTTAGGGATCACATTTTAAATCGATTCCTTTGATATTGTAGTCTTGCTTTTCCATAGGACCATAGAAACTAGTCATAATTGCATTCCTCTTACACAAACAATGTCGATAACCTTGAAATAACGGAACAAAACCTTAGGTTGATAAATTAATGTGTAGCAGATTAGTTGGTCCTTTTTAGGAACAATTAATTGGCCCAACACTCACACCACTTTCCTATGTCCTTCTTTGTCTTTGTGGTGCCATTTTTTGTTTGTGCTTTTGATGGGTTATCCTGGATCACCCCACCTTGGCTTTGTCCTTTGTTCTGTGGTTTGGGGATGCCCTTTCCCTACTTTGGATTCATCGATCCAAATTCTCGCTTCTTCTATTTGAATTTGTGCTCAATCTTGATGATATATCAGTATGTAGTGCCAAGCAAGGAGATATCCAAGAACTCCATCTTGTCCTGGATGTATTTGTGTAGACAACCATAGTACTTGAGTACCATATGTCGCTATGAATCCTTCATAATCAAATTTTTGCAAAGGGTATGAAAATTATTTGTGAAATGAGGCATGTCTTGGTACCTTCCATGTCTCAGTATCGTCCATTTTATGTACTTATCTTCATAGCTCTCGACAGAGTAATATTTTTCCTTGACGATGTCTTGGAAGGAATGTCAAGTGGGTGCAATAGTGAGGATTCTCTCTCGTCCTTCTACCCACAGTAGGTTTCCCACTAGTCCTTGATATCGGGGGCAGCTTTAAGGAGTGCAAAAGTAATATTTTCCCTATCAGAAAAATCATGAACCGAAAAATATCCTTCTAGCAAATTTAACTATTTATCTAGGACATTTGCATCTATTTGGCCTTCAAATATAGGAATTTCAAAGTTAACTTGTACCTTGAAGGGGGAAACATCTCTAAAATGATTGTTGCATGAAGGTGCATCGCCTATTGGCATTTGCTGAAGGATCTAGGAAAATTTTTCCAACATCTCGTTCCTTTGCTGCTTGAGGGCTTCTTTGAGTAGCAATTTGATAGGATCTCCTACTCCCTCGTCTTTCTCTTTTTCCTCCATGGGAGGTTGTCGGCATTGGTGAGGGCAGTCTTTCAGGGGCTCAACTAGTTCAAGTCCCAACTTCTTATACCCTGACCTCATTGGGGACATGCACAGAAAAATAGAGAAAGAGAAGACCCCTCTAATACCATTGATCCAAGTTTATGTAAGAACAAAATGAAATACATAATTAAATAGAAATGCAAAGCTACAGTGAAAATTGAACTTCAATTGATTAATAATAAATACTAAAAATTGTTTACATGCAGAATGGAAACAAACTAGTGATGAGCCCTGGTATTGCACCAAGGATGTTGCAACTCCTAAGGGCTTCTCAACTCAAATTATCAAACTGGGGTTCATACAAAATTAGAGGTGGTAGTGTTATATGCATAACATGTTAGGTTCTACTCATGTCACCCTCAGTTATGAAATCATATCAAGTTGTTGGGAGACCACTCCTCCAACTAATTATAGTGAAAAAATTCTTATGAAACCATAAATGAACATGGTTCTAACTTCAAAGGTGAAAATGTCTTTCATTAAATGTAAATGCTAATTGAAATTGCATGAAAGGAAAAGGCTGGTCTATTTGCAAAACTAAATCATGCTACTCTACTTTCACATTTAATCAAATCAATAACCTACTTGTATGCATCATTTGTCTACTCACACTTGCTTGAAAATAAGGAATCCAAACTTCAACATACCTGTGAATGAAAATATTAAATCTAACTTTGTTTTGTTGTTTGATGGTTGCAGTGAGGAAAGGATGAGTTTGAGGTAGTCTTAGAGTCTTCCTTAATCATAAAATCGCAGTTTGGGATCCATTATTCAACTTAACTATGCCAGCATCAAAGTATGGAGAAAAATTGGTTGAAGAAAACAATGTTATAGGTCTGCTACAAGAGGTCCTGTATTACTATGGGAGGCCCTGTTTTGCTACGGGAGGGAGTTTGAGAGAATTTTTAGGACATAAATGGCGTCTTGGAGGTAGAGGAAGGTGAATGAAGGTAGAATATGGTGAATTAAGGGTGCGGGATCCCCTTAGCCAATCCTAGCATCCCCTCTTAGGTCTATCTTGCACCAAAGTTGATGCCCACAGTGTCCTTCATTTGCCTTAATGGAGTGACTTTGGAGATAGAGTTTGGAAGTAGTGTGAGGTGCCTAGGAGGAAGATGGAAAGGTCCAGGTGGATGTGGAAAAGTGTGCCCACCCCTACAAAACAACACAGTTCCTGCAACTAACCAAATACATGCATCAATGACATAAATTATCATGGAAAAGATGAGTTGAATTTGATTAAAATCTATTTTATCCCACAGCACTACTCTAATCACCAAACCAATGATGCTAACTTCTAAGTTGGAATAAATAGACATGAAAATGGATTACAAAGTAACATTTATCAATTTCCAAGAAATCATAAACACATATTTTTGGAATGTTATTATAGATATTTCCAGACACTCCTCCCACAAGAGAGGTGATAGGCAAGCTTGCAATCACAAGTTTTTATGATATAACATCTACTAAAACAAGTAAAGAATTACAATACTTTGAACAAAAAACAAGAACTAAATACAGGAGAGGGGCTAAAGCCTCTAGGTTGGGCCCAAACCCAAGGGTTTTAGCCCTCCAAAACTAACTCAGATGTAGATCAATGGTAAACTTCTCATTAACAGAAAATAATAGTCTCATACATCATATGAAAGGTATTTCAAGAACTAGGCTCTAAGTAGCTACTCCTAGCTACAATAAAAATTCGAATCCTAATGAGCCCAGCGGCTAGTTTATTTATACAAAAAGGTAGTTGATGGAAACTCCCTGGAAAATAGGAGTGATTCCCTCCAAGATCTCAAGATTTGTGGATCTAGTCCTCCTTTATCTTCACATGTACTTGGAGTCCCTTGGTTGCTAGTGAATTTGAGCTATGAGTGAGGATTTTGTGATCTCAAGCTAAGTTAGATATTAAATGAGGTGGACCAGCCCCCTATATTCCCTCTTGGTTGTCTCCATCAAGCCCCTGCATATTAAATGCCTCAAAAAAGTTTATTTTTCCTACAAATCAATCACATTAGGCCATACAATATGACAAACACCCTTTAGTCTTCCTACTAAGCATATTATGGTTAAAAATGTGAATTAATGTGAGAAAATGATAGTTTTAAGGGTTGGAGGATAGCACAGTGAAATTCAAAATATACCTATTGATGGGACCCATCAACTAGCTCGGGTGATGGTAACTTATCTCTGAGAAGAGATGTGATGGCTACATGCCTTCTGAACTATATTACAATGAGGTTCGTAGGCCTTTTATTATTGATAAATAATGGAAACCCCTAAACATCGAAAAACCTAACCCTAGGAGATGAAGCGCCAAAAATTTGTGGGCCCCGTTGGGGTTAGTTGGGACATCAACTTCTCAGGTTCATAATTTTTGCATACGATCTTTGTTTGACATGTATGATACCTCATTAGAAATATTTATCTGAGCAAAACAAATTTCAACTACAAATCCTTATATATGGCTACGTGTCTGCCTGTTTTCCAAAAAAAACGTCGTTTAGGGCCTCAAAACGGCTTTGGAAGTTTAGGACCCGAAAAATGCCAAAAATAGTAAATTGTGATACAATTAAGGAAACTGAAAGAAACTATGGTGGGGGTCCAAGTGGAATAGGCGGGTGGCCACCAATATCCACCTCGATCATCCTTGTCATTGATTTCAACGTGGGATGCATTGCTTTGACTTTTTCATTCATAGCTTTGGGTAATAAAAATTTAAGTTGGTGTTAGTGGCTTAGTTTTTTTAACACCATGGATTGAAATAAAGATTATTACAACTGATATGACTTTAAGAGTTTCATACTTAGGTTTTTTGAGAGATTTGTTAGTGAACATTAAGAGCAATTTTCTAGCTTTATTAAATCTTTCATTTGTATTGAGTTGACTCCATAACATGTAGGTTAAGTATAACTATTAGTATAAAGTTTCATAAACAAAATTATTTTACTTATTTGTTGGTATAAATATATATAATAACAATAATCTAATTTAAGGACATGGTTTAGTTGAACATCAAATTGATGTATGAGATCCCTTGTTTTTTAGACAAAGGACCTTTCCATACAATGATCTAACTACTTTGTTGTTTTAGTTTTTGTAATTTATTTTTCTAACTTAAAATTTCTATTGATTAATCATAATTGCACAAATAATATAGTCCCACTCTTCCCTGGTCTACCACAAGGAAAACTAGACTAGTGGAAAAATTGTAAGTTCTTCAATAACCATACATGATAGCTCAAAAAGAGATAAAAAAGTGTAGAATGTTAGTTCCATAGACCTTTACTATCTAGACTATTGACTAATATATGTTTATAAGCAAAAAAACTAGAGATAGAAGCAGAGAGACATCATTGAGTCATGTTAATGGAGACAATTCAAAGGGGGTCACTTTGATAGTCACTTTGCCCTTGCTGGGAGAGATGCTTGGATCAAGATGAAGGGTGAGATAATATTTGATCCTTTAAAGGTAAATTCAAGGAATCCCTGAAAAGTTGCAAGTCATAAAGCATAAGGATATTTTCCTCCTTTGCTTCATTTTTGTCCAACAAAACTCTGCCCAACAGAGTCTCCATCTACCAGTATAAGTCCATCATTTACATATACTATTTGTGCCTATTGTAGGTATGCCTAGTTTTGGTGACCTAGGATACAACTTCCCCTGCAATATTGATGTTAGATAGGCAACCTTGCTCTCCCACAATCTCTCTTTCAACCTATGTGAGCTTTGCTTGAATGTTTGACAACATCTGAGAACGATATATGTTGGCTAAGGATTTTACTTGCTAACAAGTGTGAGAACCTCCTCAATTATCATAGTAAGTTACTCCTCTATGGCATATTCCCCATTGGCACATCATGGTGGATTCACAAACCGATGACTAAAATATAGAAGTAATATATTATTATCAAGAGTAGTGGGGTCACTGTGGAAGGTGCTGACAAAAACAAAGTAACGAAATGTGGAGAATGGAAACTGGGTAAGAGGAGCTTCACAGATTCAATTCCAAGTCCTTGGGAGCACTTGATGGAGGGGGAGGGGAGTGAGAAGTGAGTATTAAGTGTAGGAGGGTACTCTGAGACTCTCAATGATGCCAACCCAGAAAATAGGAAATTTTGCAGGGAAACAACAAAAACAAATAACAACCTAGACAACAAAGCCTAGATGTAAGGACCCTCCCTTCTGCCCCCTTAAATATTCTTGGACTGTGGGAGGTTTTATGTTCTAGACCTGATATCCAAGGTTTTTTATGAAGGTAGGGTCACATAACCATATTTTTCAAACTTTGTGGAAATTAATTTTTATGCCACCATTGTGATCAGCTTGTCCAGAGCTTTTCGAAAATATAAATTTTACCTTAATATGATTTTGGATTAGAAGTTATGCATGTTCAAAGTTTGGCCTTTTAAAGGAGGCCATGTCATCACATCACCCACGTGGCATCCACGTGGAATCCATAAAGCTAGCATGACACTTGCATGTCATCTCTATGGGGCCCACAATACTTGAGACTCGTTATGACAGCACGACCACTCTCCTATGTTCTCACACATAACACGTAACAGGTAAGAACAAATGATAATGGGTGGTCTCCTAGTGGGAAGTATTCCCACACCAGAACCTCAACTGGATCGACCCTCTCATCTTTAGCATCACCAATTATGATTTTACAATAGTTTGATCATGGTGTTGGGTAGTGGGTTGACTGCATGGTTCCATGAGCTGGAAGTTCCATTAGAGTGGCTCGTTGGCATCAATATCTCCTTACCTCACTTTTGTTTCAACTTCAATTACAAATGTTAATGTCCAAGTTTTGAGACCTATGAGTAGGGTCCACCCCCAAGCAATGTCACCTCACCCATGTTACCCCAAAGCCAAATCACCTCACCGGTGTCATCTCAAGCCATGTCATTTCAACATCTCAGTCTTGAGATTTCCTCGCCTCATGTCCTTTCCAATCTCAATGGAAAATGTCGAGGTCCAAGGTCTGAAACTTATGGTGTTAATACCATGCACTTGGTGGAGCCCCCTATCTATGTTGTCTCAGGGCTTTAGCATCGAGGTTTCCCCTCTGTTCCAATATCAATGGCAAACACCAAGGGCCAATGGCCTAATGGAAATGTTTCAACACTCTTGATTCCACCTCAGCCCATTGATATTGGCATTCTCCCATAAGCTAATATGTTTTCATTGTTTTTCATTCCTCCCTGTTGGTCCCGATGAACAAAGTAAGAACCAAGTTGGGGTGTTCACCTAAAAAAAGGAAGGGTGGTTTCCCTTAGCCATATCCTCTTTGTATTGAGGCTTGACCTCAAGGTTTAGTGACATACTGTTGATAGAAAGCTACAACCTGACTATCAAGCATTACAAACCATCTTGAGATTGTTGGTCTATTATTTATAAATCGAGACTATTGAGTAAAGAAAGAGAGAGCATGAACACCTAGTTTATGACCTCCGCCATTAACTTAAGATTAACCAACACATGACAAAACTCTAATTCCACTATAAACATACAAGATAGTTGCAATTCGTAAGTATGGAAGAAACCTTCATAGTTCAAGCATTCAATGCAATTATAAAGTTGTAAGGTAACTTGTAAAACTTGAGTTTAATAGTGAAATTTAGAAAATCAATTGTAAATTTTTAAGGCCTCCCATAATTATGCATATGACAATGAACTACTTAGTTCAAGAAAACAACTTATATTTATAAACACTTAATACATCTAGTCGGTTATTAGCATAACTGTAAGTTTTAATAATATGCTCATGGAAATACATGATTATGCATTAATCATCAGCACAACAAGGAAAGTAATAGGCTATAATCAAACACATATAAACATTTATACTTATCTATGTGTGTTAAGGTGGTTGGAAACTAAAGGAGGGACCTCCACTCTCCACCCCACCATAGGCCAACTACACTACAACTCTATTACAATTGACAACCCTTGAGTTAGATCCAAAGTCTAAAGGGATCCTTGCTCAGGGAAATTCACTTCAAGGTTTGGTAAACACTAAGGAGATTGAGTCCATTGTCTCGGTAGCTTATCAGTTACCCTATGGAAATAGACCCCACAGTGACTCACTTACTTCTCTAAATGCATTCACAGGGCTTCGTTACCCTCTACTTCCAATAACCATGGGATTATCCACTCTGGGGAGGGCGCTCCTCGTCTCATCCTATCCAATTACTTATTCTATTGGGACTTCGAGAACTCAACACTCTTCCCTTCCTTTCTTTTATATTGTCTTGGTGTCTGAGAAAGTTCTTTATGCTCTTTTGTTTGCTCGCTTCTTTCTTGTTCTTCCACCAATATACTCTTCTTCCCAAGGAAGCCATCCCTAACCTTGATACAAAAGTGAGATGGTATGGGAACGGTCCTATGCCCATATCACCCAATCCCATCTCTTTTATTTTATGTTGGTGTAGTTGGTGAATTGTTCAACATGGGTTATAAGGCTTTAATGTAGGTTGGCTCAGGGTTCTCCATGACACACAACTTGTTTTCCTCCAATCGCATATCATGAACAATCTCTCAGACATTAGCTTTCGTTGATTGCAAGTGACTCTAGTTATTAAATTTAGGCTACGATCATGGCCTTTAAGGCATCCAAGCAAGTAAGCTTCCCTTAGATAATGGATCCATAAGGTAGTCCTCCCTTCAGTTGGTAGTTAATTTATCTTAAATAATTAGTTTTAAAAACTTAGTTAGTGTATTATCCATCCATGAATCTCCAATGTTATAGGTCATTTTGTCACATCCAATCAATGAGCCTCCTAATGGGATCAATAAACACCATATTCCCCCTTTGTCACCATCTTACACAAATCCCTAATCATATTCCCTTCATCGCCTAGAAATTCATTCCTAAACCGCATCATCTGAGCTAGTTTTAAGACCAACACTCCATGTATGCCTACTAGGGTGCGATCACCTACCAGCTTCTCCATTGTGGCCTGCGTTGGTCACTAGCAAGATGCTCCCCTTTGCACCTGCATTGGTTCTAGAAATTCGGGAGAATAATCAAGATTCCAGAAGCTTCCCCTTCTAGGAGTTTCCAGAAGTTGTTTTAACTACTTACCTTGGATAAAACATTCAGAACATATCCCATCCTACTTTGGAGTTTTCACCACTTATCCTTTGATTCTATCCCTCCTTCAAAGGTGGATCTCAAACTCTAGATTGGTAATTGGATAAGAACTCCCAACTTACCCTACTTCTCTATATATTCCCAGCCTTCCATGTGGTTGGGGGTTGGATTTTGGAGAGTGATTATGCCCTTATGTTGCTGCAATGAATGGTTATTATCTAATGCATTTAGGGTGATTGGAGGTGCATATCATGACAAGGAAAGGACAAGTCAATGTTGGGTAGCGGAGGTCCTGCGTAATGGTTTTGGGGCAGAAAGCCCAAAAAGTAGGATTAAATTATTGTAAAAACTCCGAAGTATGCAGAGTGCAAAATATAAAATGTCAAGTCAAAGGGTTGTCCACCCAAGAAATAATGTAAAGTAATAGGAAGTAAGTCGGTCTGCGGACCATAGGAAGGTATAAATAGAGCGCGGCTCTATGAGGGAAAGGCAATTCTTTTTGGTGATATGATTTCGGATCTAAATTGTAATGGGTTGCTGAGGAGAATAGTCTGAAAGCATCTGTAAGTCCGAGTTGAGGGGTGGGGTAGGGGATAGAGGCTCTACGGCTGTGTGCATAGAGGCCTGGAAGAGTTCGCAGCTATGTACGTGGACCCCTGTAGCTGAGTGCACAGGGTAGATCTAGATGTATTGGTGAGAAATAATAATAAAGATAAGTTTCCTTTGTAATTTTGTGTTATCACGCATCTGACTTTATGATTTACCTATATATATCTGTTTAAATGTGAATGTGATGAATGTATGCGAATTTGGGTTCATTTTAAGTGCGCAAATGGTGAAACTTGTTAAAAAATTTCTTAAAGACCCTACTAAAAAGATCTGATACACTCCATTAATTAGATTAGATCAGTAATCAGCACGGTAATAGAAGGTGGAAATTACTCCGGGTCTGGATCTACGCGACTATAGAGCAACGGAGAGTGGCAGAAGGGTGCACGAGCCCCCTAAACCACATCTTGATAGCCCAAGGGTGCAAAAACCTGGTTCCAACACCCTCCCCTGCTACCTCTGGTGAGACCTCCATCTGCGCTCCACGGGATGTTGCCGCAAGGGCCGGTAGCTATGAGATTTGTTTGGCTAAGCAATTCTTCCAAACTTGGGTCAGGCCCATATAAACCACCAGTCAACAACTTGGAGGAGCTCTTCTATAAGAACAATTGCTACTTATGGTTGTAATCTCCTTCCATTTATATTAATGAAAAGAATTCATTGTTTTCCTATATGTGATGTTGTTATTTCATATATTTCAATACCATGTTGATCTATTGAATGAAGTATTTAGATGATACTACATAGATCTTGTAGTTTATGTCCTTGTGTTATCTAATTGTGCAAGTTCTAATTTTGGCATTTGGAGCTGGAATTGGAGCTTCCAAGCTAAATAAGGAGTGAAGAGTGTGAAGGATTCCAGGTAGGCCTCACCTCGTCATCTATTTACTTTAAGGAAAAGCATTGGGTTCCTTGTCTCTCTGTTGTTCTAGGTTAGCCACCGACCTAGGGGAGATAGTTTTGTCCTCAATCATAAATCATGTATAACATCCACTCTAACAGTACAACCATAATCACAAATTACATAAACAAGGGCAAAGTGAGGAATGTTACACTAGAGGTCATGATGTTAAGGTTGGTCTTTTGAACTACAAAATCATCGCAAAATGTGGTAATATGAAATCAGAAGGATTGAGAGGGATTATGGAGGCATGTGATCAATGTTGAAGGAATTTTTGTGGCACAACACTAGAAGATCGAAGGAGGAGGTGGCAAAACAAAATAATGTTTAACCATTGATGTCCCTTCACCACCTTGTGGAATTTAATTGTCATGGGTGGGAGGTTTCCTGGCACATCCCCTTCCATTAATGCTAGGTGGGATGACCGACATGCCACCCCCCCCCCCCCCCCCTCCATGTTGTATACTCTCCCACCCTAATATAGGGATATTTAAATTGATTTGTTGTTTTAGAGTAATACTATTTTAAATCTGCAGTTGCATTTGCACATTTGAGAGTTGTTGATCTCTAAGACTGCTCAAAGTCTTGGAGATAACATTACAAAGAAAAATCATCCTTTTTTTTTAGAGAGGTGGTACACATATTTAATATACATGTTACAATAAATACATAATGGAAATAAATGTCTTTGATAGGACTAGGCCTACTCAAAATAAATATTCACAATAATAACATTCATATAGATAGCTATTATATAAGATTCAAAAGCATAAAATGAGAAGTTTCACAACATACCAAATCTAACATAGCATGAAGTAAAGTTAAATCTATCATTTGGAAAGATGAAAGTAAAGGACCATGCATGCAAATAACTTAACATGATTTTTTTTCCATTAAAACCATAAGCGATTTGCATAGACATGCACTTGAGATATCATGCTTTAAATTCAAAGCCTTTTTTTTAAAATACACAAATTTTTTAAAAAGAGTTTATATTATCTAGAAAAATAAAATATGTTCGTCGTAATGGACTAGGATGGGCTATGTGGACCATTTAATAGATGAAAAAGACCCAAAAGAAAAGAGAAGACATAGTTACGAATCAACCTCTAACATTCAAATACTTTGAAAAGAAAGGTTGCATGACTACTAATTGAGAGGAAAAGAAGAAGGTTAAAGCTTATTGAATGGTTACTCTACTTACTATGTTATAGACTCCTCCTCTCATTTTCTTGTTGAAGTTTTATTTATATGTTGTTTTGCTAAAGGTCCCTATCAAATACTCTGACCAAAGCATTCTTTAACCATTGTTTGATGTACTTTAGCAATGGTGCAATTGTTAATGCACACTTGATCTTGAGTTTTAACAACTCGTCTTCGATTTCCTTTAGTTCAAAAGTTATTTAATAAATTATTTATGCTTAATCTCCATTTTTTTTAACAAACTGGATTAACCACTTTTCAACTTATTCTTGTGAAAAATCAGTAAAGTTATTAAATTCATTGACCCATGAAATCTTGAGAGCGTCCAATTGTGCTTGCATTTGATCCTCTCTTTTTTTTGTAAGCTTGGCAGGACTACATCTTCACCATGTCCAATATATCACCCCGATTGGGGTGGGGAATTGAACCAGTGACTTCACATCAAGGAATGCCTTAACAGAGCATTCGATCACCATCTATCCAAGACCCCATGGACGCTTGCATTTGGTCCTTAGTAAGCAATATAATGTCCATTATTAAACGTGGATGCTCCAACTCCTTAGTTAAATCTACAAGCTTGGAAAACAAATCACCTGTTTTTGAATTAATGATATCACATTCAACAATAATTTCTTATAAACATTGGATTCTTCTAAACAACCTATTTGTTGAAAGGTTGTGAATCGTTGTCTTAAATGTAGATAAGAAGGAATTTTGCACTTGATAAAAACTAAAACAGGCTTTATGCCTCTTGAGCGCTAGATACCATAATTATATTAAATCATTATTATAGTCCACACTTCTTGAAGTGGTAATCTTTGAACACATGGCAATACGTTATGGCATAAAATAAATAAGGTGTCATGTAAAATATCTTTGTCTTGTGGAAACTTTCCAACTAACAAGAGATTTCAATCGACATAACATGTTTCCAATAGTAAAAAAATTGTTACAATCACAACATTTTCCTAAAGACACTTAGTGTGAGAGGGACATATGTGGTTTCACATTCTTCTATTTGAATTATGCTTTGCTTGGCGTTAAATTTATCTGCACTCTGAAAATTTCACCAATGAAATTCTATTGCAACAACTAGAATTATTTCTTCTAATTATTAATTAAATTAGCAGTTTATTGTTATGGCAACAATGAAATAAACACACTGCAATCTTCACAAAAATACTACGGAAAATAATAGCGTTGGAAACTAAGAAATATGCACACACACATAAAAATATGACACAATTATTTTTGGACAAATGTCCCCAGAAAAATCCAACTTGGGAAAACCGGTGCAACAACTGAGGGTTTTAATTAAGCAACAATGAGAATATTAGGGTACAATCTGGATGCCAAAAACTGGAAATCAATGAGAATAAAATATGGCTGAAATATCTATGAGGAAAATACCTCAACACCACGCCTGATCTTGCTCTGACAATTGACCAAACTAGCCAGTCGTTATGCCTCTACGTGAGCCTCTGCATAGTGCTTGAATAGACCCCAACTTGCTAAGCCTACAACTGCAAGGCAACATGACATCCTGTTGACTCTACCTCTGGGAGAAATTCTCTTAGCCTCCTGAAGAATTTTTGGACCAACAACAACTGAATTTCTCTTCCCTTCAACAAAATTGGCCTCCCTCTGAAGCTATCTATGCCGCCTATGCATAGCTTCTCTAGGAAATACGACCCTTCTATTGTTGACTCTCCGGAACTGGATGAATTCCTCCGGAATCATTGTCCATTCCCCTCTCTATCTTTGCTTCCATCTCTGGCTCAAACTCTTTCGGTAACTGTTGCTACTCTCTGGAAAATCAAATTCTCTAAGGAAATCAATCTTAAGTGTGTGTTCCCCATCTACCCATCAACTTCTTCTTATAATATTATGTTGGACCTCCAATGGCCAAGATTAAAACTTAATCAAGGGCTAAGATTATTTCCCAGTTGATCTGTGTGAGTTTCTAGATAATTCACACATCTCTTAATTAATTTTGATTAATTGACCCCTTTTACTAAGTTTAGACATGGGAAATATTTTAAAATAGGCTAATAATCTAATTGAGACACTTCTAGGTGGAATTTCCAAAAATGATTTATGTGTTATGGAGAAATCCTATGTTTTAGCCTCTCCATAAAGTTTGAGACTAGAACACCTCCGATGCTACAGAAACTGACACTCCCTCTTAGTGAGGAAGGTGTTCTAGTGTTTCACTATTGCTACAACACAATGTCTTTATATCATCCTTTGTCACATTTTTTATGTCCATCTACTACCCACCAACCATTGCACAAATTTGATGTTGCCCTAACAACGCGAAAGCACCTCAGCCCCCGGTTAGGGCTGCACGAGGGTGATTATAACATATCGTGAAGGCCTTGCAGGTCAGGACAGTGCGTGTAGTAACTTGTGCGAAGTTATTCACAGTTGGACTAAATCGACCCCTTAAACATCTCAAGGCTGTGGAAACTTGTTTCCAGCATCCCCCCATACTGCTTAGGTGAGACCTTAGTCCGTGCTCCGCAGGCTGTTGCTGAAAAGGGCCAGTAGTGTAGGGATTTGTTTGGCTAATTAACTCTGAACCTGGGTCAGGCCCCCTTAAGCCAACAAATGGTTCGGTTGATGGGACCAGAATCTGCATAGAAATGTCTGATGTCATATCATTGGAATCCAACTAAGAAGGAAACTGAAGGTTGGTTGGACAGGAGGATTCACAAGTTTGCGACGCAAGAGAACAGGAATCTGCCACTGACAAAATAAGATTGGCTAGACTGTTATCTGTACACAAAGATCCATGAAATCTTCTTCGCATCTTTCCCTATTGAGTTGTATGAGTGGATCGCGAAGCTAGCAGATATCCAAGGAAGGTGGAAGCTCGACGGTCCTATTGTGTGGACCCCAGAGTTGGTGCGCAGATTGGAAGCATTGGAGGATAAGATCGTGCGCATTGTTGATCACTGGCTAGATCGGATTATAGGAGGGTTCATTATTGAGTTTGCAGTAGATACTTCAGTCAGCTATAGTGAGGTAGAGCGACGTTTTCTCAAAGGACCACGAGCTAAGTACATAAAGTCTTTGAATACTTGGATTAAATTCTTTTGTGTGAAAATATAGTTATGCAATCACCTTGATGTCTGGAGCTACACGAAGTGGAAAAACCTACAGAAATGAAGGACGTAAGGGACCAAAGAATAGCCCTTTGACTTCACCTCTGCGAGGGGACAAGGAAGAGCTCGTGAAGGTCTAGCTGCAAAGTGCGATCAATTTGATAAGGTAGAGGATTCCACGCATACCACCCCCGCCAACACCGCCACTAGCTTCACCACCATCACCCCCATCTTCGCATGTACCACCTCCGCCACCACCGTGAGTCAATATGGCAAGCACGATAAAGTTTCATGTGTTCAAGGGACTAGGAAATGAGGATCCAGACCAATTTTGGTTCGTGATAAGGGTCGTATGGGAAACACGGGGAGTTATAGATGATAATATAAAGAAAGCGACATTGGTCAGTGCTCTGCAAGACCATGCGCTAACCTGGTATATTAAGCACTCTAATGATAATCTAAATGCATAGATCGCAGATATCCAAGCAGCGCTAAATAGAGAATTTAGCAGGCCGAAGTCAAAGGTGCAGCTGATCATTGGATTCAAAGAGATCACAATGCTACCAGGCGAGACCCCTTGGGAGTTGGATCGGAGGTTGAATTGTACAATTCGTGAAGCTAATATGAATTTGATGGATGGACAACATCGTGAATGGTTTGTAGCATCGCTAAAGCTACAGCTGAGGAGCGCGTTGTCGCAGCAAAAGTTAACAACTCAGGCAGAGGCCTTAAAGATCGCAATGAGGCTGCATGAGACCCTAATGCAAGATCCTAACTTGGGGGCTCATTAGATCCACGCACAATTGAAAAACCTATGCCCTGAGATGCAGAGACTGAAATAGGACAGGACAGCTCACTCGGAAATGCACAAAGAGTTATGGTGCGTAAAATGCAAGGGTTAGGGTCATGATAAGGACCATTGCCCGGTGTTCGCAAATTAGCTCGCAGGAGGAGGATCAATGTCATTAATACCGGAGGCACAAGTAGGACCTAGCGTGGCACCTACTTTGTGTTGCATGATTTGTCAAATAGGAGGGTAACACGCAACGGACAACTACCATTTGTTACAAAAGTATACACAAAATTCACAGCAATTGTTTTGTAATTTTTGTAGGTCGGTGGGACACGATGAGTGCACTTGTAGGAGTTATGAGTTGATTATGCATAGAACTCCCACCTATAGAGTTTAGGTTGAATCGCGGCCCCTAGACCTGAATACAGGAGTGGCGCGAATAGGATTTCAAGGGCGCGGACGAGGCCGAGGTGGAGGAGGACCTAGAAGAGGTTGTGGACAGTTGATATGCCATAATTGCGGAGGGCCAAGACATTATGCCCACGATTGTACAAATCCAACACATCCATCATGTCTGTATTGTACCTTATTTGATCATGAAACAGAGGATTGTCCTACGCTGATAGCTAGGATACGTGACAAGGGAGCGCTGCCACATCCCCCGACTCAAAACCTGTAGATAATGAGGTCTAAGCCACGTGAGGAAGATCCAAATGTGAACATTATGCTCCGAAGTGGAATCGCGATGGGAGATGATAAAGACAAATAGCCCAAAGATAGTACTTTGGTTCGCAAGGCTCCGACGAAAGAAGCAGATTTTGATTTGGAGCGCGCTAGGGAAACCTTCATGGAAGCTAAGAAGAGCTTCGTTGATGCCTCCACTTCAGGAAGCGAAGATAGACCGGAGCCGGAAATGGACCCATCTATGCTTACCACATTCCTGGAAACATGCATGAAGTTACTACACAACAGTAAAGTTGTAAAAGGATTGCAGGAACTCATTAACAGATGCGCTGGGACTGCGCTAGGAGAATCACGCGTAGTCAGGAAGATTGGAAAAAACAAGACTAGGACAAGGAGAGAAATGAGGCTAACCGCGTAGATTGGATAATATGAGATGGACCAAGTAATTCTAGATTTAGGATCGGACACGAACGTTTTGCCGAATCAAACATGGGAGCGCATGGGGAGGCCTATGTTGCAGTGGTCTCCTATTCAGCTACGAATGGCAAACCAACAGAAGATAATACCCCTAGGACAATTGCAGGGAATCACCGTGGATATTGAGGGAGCAAGTGTGCTAGCAGACTTTGAAGTGATAGAGATTATTGATGACATCAATCCTTACCCCACGCTCTTAGGAATTGATTGGACCACTGACATGAATGGCGTGATTAATTTGAAGAAGCGCAAGATGATTTTTGAGAAGAAGTCTTTGCGCGTAGATATACCTTTGGACCCTGTTAAGGGATCGTGCTATACAGAGCCAATGCGAGACTATGAAAGTGACAATGATTTGGACTGTATCTATAAAATAACCACGTGAGAGCAAGATTGGGTAAATCCCATCGCAGACAGGCAAATCTCATGGGAGCGCGAAAGCTCCTGTACGTCAAATTCTAATGACGAGATAGAGCGATGGAAAAACCGATTACACCATGGAACCACACTGAACTGTAATATGATGACATGATCATTGTGCTGCATATCGACATAAGTAAGGGATCTGCCAACTTATGATGGTTGAAGTGAGGTAGATACTTTCCTAGATCAGTTTGAAAGGGAGGTGCTGGAAAAGCAACTTTTCTAGGCCTTGAATTGGGTACTGTGTGCTACACCCGCGAGGTGGTGGGGTACGCACAAAGGGAGCTTTGAGGACTGGCACGAATGCAAGAGAATGATGCGCACACATTTTGGGAAGCCTAATATGCGACTAATAGACAAGTATGATGGACAAGATGATCCGCGTGCACACCTAGCCAAGTGGACAAAGGTCTTCGGAGAAATCCACAACCTGAGTCAATGCACCTGTTATGTCATACCCTAGATGTTATACCCATGAATTGGTATATAGAGATGGAGCTCTACCATGGGACAAGTGAATGGGATATCCTATGCAAAGGATTCATGATGACCTTTGGTTTTGAGGATAGATGGTGGGACAGAATTGATGAAGTGCTACAAGAGGCAAAAGTAGTTATCTTTAGGATACCACAGGAGTAGGTAGAATCGATTCAAACTGAATGGGATACTCAGTTGAGCTGCGCGCTGGAATGTTATAATGTAAGTGCTAAAGAAGAAGAAGAAGATCCACAGAAAATTAACATTCCAGAAACAAAAGACCATCACGAGGTTTGAGGACCATAGATTGAGAAACCTGACATAACCATGCCAGTAAAGACTAAGTAGGTGAACATTGGTACAAAGACCAAACCTAAGTTTGCAATGCTCGGCAACTACTGGGACGACACGACAGTGGATAAGGTCATTGAGTTACTCCACGAGTACTAGGACTTATTCCCGACCAAGTTTATGGAGTTAAAGGGAATCATTAGATATTTAGGAATGATGAGGATCACGTTAAAACTCGACACGAATCCAGTTAAGTAGTGGCCTTACCACTTAAATCCAAAATACAAGGAGAAGGTCTGCGTAGAACTATACAAAATGCTCGCAGTAGGAACTATTGAGCTGATGGAAGAATCTGACTGGGTAAGTCCAATGGTGGTGAAGGAAAAGAAGCAGAAGGACGAAAAAAGAATGTGCGTGGATCTCAGAAAATTGAATGATACTTGTGTACATGATCCATTCCCAACTCCGTTCACAGATGAGGTATTGGACAATGTCGGTGGGCAGGAAGCATATTCTTTCACTGATGGGTTCTCAGGGTACCACCAGATCAAAATCACGCCGGAGGATAGGAGCAAGACAACCTTCGTGATTGATTGGGGTTTATTTCAATACATTGTCATGTCGTTTGGGTTGAAGAACGTGATGGCTACCTTTTCGCACGTGGTTGTTGCAGCATTCAAGGAATATATTGAAAATTTCTTTGAGGTTTATTTTGATGATTGGACTGTATTTGGGTTGGTTAAGCACCATGTAGCGAGCTTACGCTTGATGATGGATTCCTACTGAAGATACCAAAGCGTGCTTAACCTCAAGAAGTGTATGTTCGTTGTTACTTTTGGGAACCTGTTGGGACATGTGGTTTGTAGACAAGGACTGATGGTAGATCCCACGAAGATAATGGTGATTCTGAATTTGGAAGCGACATGAAGTGTGAAACAGCTACACGCTACTCTGGGACATATGGGGTACTATAGGAAGTTCATTAAAAGCTATGCCCAAATCACTGCGCCGATGGAAAAGCTGTTGAAAAAGGATGTCATGTTCTACTAGAATGATGATTGTAAGAAAAGCCTAGATGTATTGAAAGAAAAGATGATCACTACGTTGATTTTGGTCTTCCTGAACGGGGATGAAGAGTTTCATGTCCATGTTGACGCATCGAGTATAGCACTGGGGGCAGTGTTAACACATGAGGGTGGAGAAAGCTTGGATCACCCTATAACGTTGGTAAGTCGCAGATTATCTAAAGCAGAAAAGAATTATTCCACCAATAGATGTGAGGGACTGGCTATGGTGTATGCGCTCTAGAAATATCAGCAATACTTGCTAGGGGGGCACTTCAAAATGTATACAGATCATTCCGCGATGTTGGGGGTCACATATGCAGATGGCTTTTATTCTTCCAAGAATATGATTTTGAATTTGTTTTGAAACCTGGACAATTGAACACAGGACCAGATCACCTATCGTGCATTGAGACAGGAGAGGAACCTACTAGTCTGGAGGAAGAATTACCTGACGCACATCTCTTTATTGTACGTGTAGCAAATGGAAATTTTGAAGATATAATCCACTTTCTCATGACTGGAAGTGCGTCGAAAGAGTACTCTGTCCAACAGAAGAAGAACTAGTGGTGTGCACGGCAGATTTCCCTTCCATTGCGAGGCAGCTATATAAGATGGGGAATGATGAGATATTGCAAAGATATGTACCTGAATTTGAATGAAGCAATATCCTCACAAATGCTCATGGGGGCGTTGTAGGAGGACATTATGCAGGGAGAGCGGCCGCGCAAAAGATTCTTTGCGCAGGGTTGTGGTGGCCGACCCTTCATCAGGATTCAAAAGCACATTGCAAGGCGTGTGATGTATGTCAAAGAACAAGTAAACTATCATGGAGGGACGAGATGCCTTTGAATTTGCAAATGACATTGTAGCCCTTTGAAAAGTGGGCAATCGACTTTGTAGGACCTATCAAACCTCAAGGAAAAATGGGCGCAAGATATATTATCACTACAACAGAGTACCTAATTCGTTGGCCAGAAGCGCAGCTGGTAAAGAATTGCACGGCCGTGAAGTTTCGGTTTGAACACGTATTGACACGATTTGGATGTCGAAATATCTTGATGAGTGACCATGGTACACATTTCCTGAACAAGACTATCAGGGCACTGACAGAAGAGTTTCAGGTCTATCATCAGAAAAACACACTATATCACCCACAAGCTAACGGGACAGTAGAAGCATTTAACAAAGTATTGGAGATCGCACTGACCAAAGTATGCAACATGCAGCGAAGTGATTAGGACCTGTGCGTACCTACAATATTATGGGCTTATAAGATGACATGCAAGAAATTGACGGGACAGACACCTTTCATGCTGGTCTATGGAGTGGAAGTCGTAATGCCGATGAAATACATCATGCCTAGTCTACGCATAGTAGCGCTCATAGGTATGACGGACCGCGGAGCCTTGGAGGAGAGGCTCGCACAATTGGAGGATGTCGAGGAAGAACGATTTTTGGCTGGCTTTCACCAACAGGTACAAAAGCAGCGCAAAAATGCCTGGCACGATCAACATATTAAGCTGTGCACCTTCAAAGTGAACGATTTGGTGTTACTCTATGACAGTAAGTTTGATAAATTCCCGGAAAATTCAGAATGCATTGACTGGGACCATATGTTATTAAGTAGATCACATAGGGAGGCGTGGTGTAGTTGGTCAAGTTAAATGGAGAACCTTTCCCAGGAAAAGTGAATGGCAGTTAGTTGAAGCAATACATGGGTGGCCCGGCTATCTGACTAGCCAACCAAAGCATAGTCTTAGTGCACTAGGCAGCTAAATGGAGGTGCAAGGCTATAAGCATATGCAAGGAAGAAGTTTAGGTACAGTGGTCTCTAAACAGCACATGCAAGAGGTACAACAGACAGTTGCTTAGTGCGTCTTGCAGTAGTTCGGGCAGAGTTGCAAGGTCTCCACGCAAAGATCTCTGCACCAATAGAGTGACTCAAGGATGAGTCATGATGTTTGTGTTGGGGGCCTGTTGGGCGTGGGATCCCCCAAGGGAAGTTTTGGGGCTTAAAGCCTAGATTTTGGATAAATCCGATGTAAAGAATCCGCGTTTTGTGGGCGCAGAGCGCGAGCTTATAAATAAGTCATAGGGTTGTCCACCCTCATTTTTGTAATGTAATGTCAGCTTTAGAGATCTATCCATGGTCCGCGAACCATGGGATTGTATAAATAGAGCGAGGCTCTAAGTTGTAAATAGGTAAGTAATAGATCGATAAATTGAGTCTTATCTAAGTGTAGAGTCGAGTCGTTGGGTCATAGAGTAGGAGAAGGCTCTGCAGTTGAGTGCGCAGAGACCCAGTAGTCTACAACTAAGTGCATAGGGAAGGTTGAGTCTATAACTGATTGAAGCATTAATAAAGAGAAGTTTTATACCATTCTTGTGTATTTATTTACTATTTTCTGCATTGAATATATTGGGTATAAATTACACTTCTGATTTTTGTATGATGTGTGAACTTATATAGTTGTGTTGATTAAGTGAATGTAAGATAAAGTATCTGTTTACATGAAGTTAACTAACAGTTATAAGAAGATAAGTAAGATACATGGGGTAACTTGGGGAAATAGCGCAGAACGCTGCCCTAGCAGCGTGAAATCACCTCAGCCCCTGGCTAGGGTTGCGCGAAGGCGATTATAACAGATCGCAAAGGCCTCCCAAGTCAGGATAGTGCGCGAAGTGACCTGCACAAAGGTATTCATAGTTGGACTAAATCGACCCCTCAAACATCTCAAGGGTGCAGAAACTTGGTTCCAGTATCCCCTCATACTGGTTCGGGTGAGACCTCATTCCACACTCCATGAGATGTTTCCGAAAGGGCCAGTAGTGTAGGGATTTGTTTGGCTAATTAACTCTGAACCTAGGTCAAGCCCCCTCAAGCCAACAATAGCTAAACGAGAGCATCCCACATTTCCTTGGCCATCCCTTTGTCTTCGACATGTGAGACTATATGGTCCTAGATTCCATACAGGATCAACTACTTTGTCTTCATCATCTCCTTCCTGTACTACTTAAGCTGATCTAGATCGTGGGGTACTGCCACCACATTCTCTGCATAGGTCTATAGGCCATATTCATCTAATAGGAAGGACACCCTATCCTTCTATATGACATAGTTGAAGGCTCCCTCCAACCTATCCTAGGCTTTGAGCCCAGCTGTGGCCATCTCTAAATCCGGTCAAAAATATTCCTCTTCCTCTACTTGGCTATTGAATCTACTATTCACACTCCCTGCTGGAGTGAGAAAAAGTTACTCACAACCATTGCCAATCTGCAATTGGAAAATTATATCTCTGAAACTTAAAACCCCCTAAGAGAAATTTCCCTCTCTATTTTTTCTTTTCTCTTCCACCTTGCATTGATTATGAAAACTACTACAAAAACCTTCTTCATCCAAACAAGGAATTTGCTTAGCGAAAATTATTAAGTTATTGTTCCCTCTGCCTGTTGGAATCACTGAATCTGGCAAGACAAATTTTTCTTCAGCCTATATTGAAAAATTAACCTGCCCAACAATTCGAACTACCTAGCTTAGGCTCTGCGTAGCCACCATAAATTCGTCCTATGGCTCCTTCTAAACATGAAATTTTTGCCTCTTCTTCTGAGCTCCCTCGTCTGATCAATGTCGTTGTTATACCATGTGAAAATTTCACCATAGAATATTCCAATTTAATTTGTCCTTGAATTAAATTGTGAATTAAAATCGAATTTAGTCTTAACAGCTACCTGAAAATAAATAATTAAGTTATTTTGAGTTAATTAGTTGGAGAAATTCAAGTTAGAATTATTTTTGAAGTCATGCAAGAGTTATCCCTTAAATTAAGGAGATAAGCCTTAAATTAAGGAGATAAGATTGAGTTATATTTTAGTTGTAATTAGTTAGCTCATTTTATTGAGTTAACTCTAGTTAAATTAGTTCCAAACTGTTTGAGGAACTAATAGAGAGTTAACAATCAATTGATGCATGCATGCACTTAACTAGTGTACTCCAGTTGACTGAAGATTCTCTCATCAAAAACACATGCATGTCTATTCTGAGAAAGACCTAGTTGAGATTAAATTCAAGGACAGTGTACTATGAGTTGCATGTGTTTTCTTATAAAGAAAAATCATGCATGCAGAAGGAATAACTCCTTGAGGATTGCGCAGTTTAGACAGTGTGTGAGATCAGGTGATCATCCACATGGTAGATGAGTTTTCCACTTGGTTGAAGGAGAATCATCCCAGAGGAACAACGCAAGGAAATAGGAGCTTGGAGGATAGAGGAGAAGGCTTGTGAGAAGCCAGGATTGCTTGTCAGCATCTGTGAGGATTGTACTAAGAGCTGGCTAGTTGTGAGAGCTAAGGCTTTGTATAATCTCTATGTATTTCCACCTTGTATGATAATACAGATAGTGAGGTTTTTAGCAGAGGCTTTCCCCAAAGTATTTTCATGTGTATTGTGCATTGATTCTTCTTCTTCTGGTTATATTGTTCAGCTCGATCTTTAAGCTTCCAAAAAGCAAATTTTGATAGTAGAAGTAGGTTATACTATTATGCTTTGATTTATATTGCATTATCGGGTTAACCTACATAACAGATTTTCTACAAAGTGAGATTTGTAGAGAATTTGTAAAATTTCTACGTGGTATCAGAACCAAGTTTATCGAAGTTGTGAATAGTATACTGAGAAGAGAATTCTAAGCTTGAAGTTCAGGGTTGCAGGTGAAAATTGAATTCATATCATACTTCAATTAAGATGGGACATTATGTGACTAATTTCCCATCAAAGAAGTCCAAGAAGGGATCCTCAAAAGGATCGGAAGGTGAGGCATTAGCCTCTTAATTTGAAATGGACTTTACCCTCATCGCATGCATGGTGTAATCGATGATGGGTTGTGTTTGGTATATTGACAGTGGAACCTCATTCCACATCACCAGTGATAAAAGTTTATTCAATGCCTTGGAGGAGAAAGACCTCAAGATGTGCATAGAGATCGGTGACGCTGGAAAGTATAGTCTTTCAGGAGTGGGCACGGTTGCTTTTCAGAGGGAGCATGGAGCTCCTATTACCTTGATTGATGTGATGTATGTGCCTGGACTAAAGAAGAACTTGGTATCAATCACGATGTTGGAGGAAAAAGGCTACGATGTTATCTTCAGTAAAGGAAAGGTGTTCCTCAGACACATAGCCATGGGTCAAACCAAGAGGATAGGGATTCAGGTGAAGAATCTCTATCAACTAGAGGTAGATGATTGTGCAGCATTGAGTACGAAAGCAGAATTAGTGCAAAGCCAAGACATTAGCGAGCTTTGGCACAGGCGATTGGGCCATTTGCATCATGGGGCTTTGAAGATAATGCATTAGATATCTACAAGACTTCCCAAAGGTAAACTTGAGCAAGTTGACATATGCAAATTTTGTACCTTGCGAAAGTACACCAACTCTTCCTTTCATGAATGAGACAGTCGAGCAAAGGCTATCTTATAGCGAATTCATACTGATGTATGTCGACCATTCTCGACGGCATCCACAGTGAGGCAAAGGTATTGTTATCACTCAGGTTGTTCCCTGCTTCCTATAGGGAATACGGGCGAGGTAACCACTAACCAGTCTTTTAGTTACAGGTCCTAGCCTACCTGCAACCAGAGAGGGCTCTCTCTTTATAATTTAGCATTATTTTTGGGGTGATTTTAGGCTAGTTATGATGCACTAATTTTGTTTATATTTGGTTGGTTGGTGAATTCAAACAGAGCTGCTGTATAGATTACAGAGCAGTCTTAACCATTGGGCAATGGAGTTCATGAATGTGTACTGCTGAAGTATTTCTTTGATGAAAGGGTTTTGCTGCAAAGCCAGATAGGCATTAATGGAACAATTCTTCAAAGTTGGGTGTTGCAAGGATGAGATCAGTGAGTGAAAGGCAGTCAAGAATCTTTCACTATGCTAATTGGTGGGGAAAGTGGGAGTATTGTTTAAGAGCAGTTAAGAATTCCTAAACAGTATTCACAGTGAGAGAATTAGTTTAAATATGAGCAATTAAGAATTCATATTCATTGCTAATTCTGAAGAAAACATATTTAGAAACAGAGATTGAGCAAAGGGTGTATTTAAACAAGTCTTAAGCTATTCTTTTTCCCTGTTGCTATGATCATGAGACATATGTGAAATTTATGCATACATAGAAAGACAAAACACAATTCAGGATAACTTATTGTTCCATTAAACAACACAAGAATTCTGTAACATAACCCAGTCCTTCATTTCCACCTTCAGACAGTATAGGAATCAGGAACTTCACCAGCAATTTGTATTAGTAAAAAGTCTGAGATATACAATGCAGCTCTTCAAAGAGAGATTCACAACCACTGACCCCAATGCATTAAGATTCACAACAACCGACCCCCAATGCATTCTATGAGGGGATATATATACAAAAATATGAGATAAAATATCTAGATGGTGAGTCATTGTGCAATAAATTACATCACCAACTCTCTTACAGAAATAAATGAAAGAAATAACTGCAGCAGTTAATATTGGCATGGCAACTGTCTTCTATCAGACGTGCTTTGACTTTTTGGATTTAACAAAGTTGGTTGTAGTTGCGTCTTTGATCTACGTTTGTTGAGCTTGCTGTCTTAATGCTTTGGTGAGTCACTGCCTTGATGCTTTCTGCAGTACCTGTGTGTTTGATTCTTTGCTAACCTGTACAGTGACTGAGACCATGAAGCTGACAAAAAGGAAAAGTAGACCAAATTATCTGGACAATACCTCCAGCATTTCTTGCCACCAATCAGCTGGAGGTAGTTGATGTCTCCTTATCTTTATAAGTGTTTCATCTGCTTCAGTATATCTATAGAAATTTGGAGGCACTTCAAACAGATGGTTAATCTCATGCTCAATAAAAAATAAATTCTCCAATTGATCATACAGAGATTGCCCAGAGGGAGGTCCTGCTTCTTCTGTGGAGCTGGTGGATGTTGTAATCTGATTTTCAACATAATTATTGATCCTGGTGGTGTATTGCTCATAGGACAACAGTTTTCCATTACCAGTCACTAGGCTGGGCAATCCTCTATCTTGCAATGTTGTTATTTTTTGTCCTGAAATCATTTATTTATGCCTGCATATCCTGACATTTCCTTTCCAGAGTCTGTGTGAAATTTCTTAAGGTCAGCACTTTCTTTGTTGTCAGAATAGTGTCTGTTCGACTGTTAATATCTAGTGCTCCCAATTCTTCCTAAGTGTGAGTATTCAGGAAATGGATCATCTTGTTAGCCTGCTCAGGCATGATCCCCAATGTTGCTCTGGCCTTCTGAATTTCAAATTGAGCCATGCCTATTAACTCAATCTGCTCATGTATGGCCTGTATTGATCTCCATTGGTCATTAATTGATTGGCCAATTTTGGCCCACAAAATCTTTTTTATGTCAGCCAGAGTTTTGCCCAGAGATAGTTCTTTTTCTAAGGCCTTCACTCTAGTTTCTAGTGCTTTTATTTCCCTTTGCTTCTTGGCCACTGTCATTTTAGATTTGTCATAACTGGCCTCTAGCTTGGCCAGCCTATCTTTGGCCTCATTTATTTCTGTCACTTGAATTTCAAGATCCTTGACGGCCTTCATTAAGTCCTCCATGCTCATGTTAGATTCTGCCGCTGCTGTTGTTGCTGTTGTCGCATCCGTAGTTGATGTTGTTGTTGTAGGTGCTGGAATAGCAGGAGGGGCTGCTGTTGTTTGTGTATGAGGAGCAGGGTCAAGAGTTGAGGATGCTTGAGGGGGTTGGGAGGTTGACTCTCCTTGTTTATCCTGCAAGGCTTTCTCCAATTATCCCTCCATCTGTAGTATTCTCTGGTTCATCTTTAGAATTAGATCCATGGTCTCATTGACCTATTTTTCTTGTGCAAGTTCTGCTATTTGAGGGTGAATGGTTGCAGGCAGCCTTGCCTGCTTTCTGAGTGCAGCAATGTCATCCTCCTTTTTCTTCATAAGGGCCTTGATACCCTTTGGATCCTTAGGATCATGTCCTAGATCAATAATTATGTCCTCCAAAGTTTTTATTCGGTTGTCCTTAGCAGTGGAAGACATCCTTTCCAAATCCAACTGTGTATTTGTATTTTTCAGTGACTTTTAACTGATGGGCCAGCATGGCCCTGTCTGCAAGTGTAGCATAAACCATTTTCCCTGTCTATTTATGCAGTTCAATTTGATCCATGAGATGTATATCCTTGGAGAGGACCTCTAGATTTGTCTTTGTGTAGTCTGGAGATGATTTGGGTTTTGGAACTTTAGGCTTGAAATGAGTAAAAATCATTTTGTCCTCCTTGATATCATAAGTTGCCATTAACCTTTGTTGCTTGGAGGGTGTTGTTTTTAAGAATTGATCATAAATTTGTACTCTTAACAACTCATTTTGTGCTTTAATTTCCATAAAAGTTCCTTTAACCCCAGCTGGCTACTTGCCCTGCTGCCTGGAAGATGACACCTCTGTACTATGTTGCATACCTTGTTCCTGTTGGAATGAGCTGGTAGCAGTCTGCTGGCTAGACTCTCTTTCTCTATTATGGCTCTGTACCCTTTCTTCACTGATCTCTTCTTCAGCCTGAGGGTCAATTCTTGGCCTCTTGGCCTTTGGTTGTTGTGTTGACCCACTTGGAGTTGTGGGCTCCTCTCTATCTCATTTTCTGCCTCTTTCCTCATTGAGAGGAGTTTGTAAGACTGGAAGTTGTGATGCTTCAGTTTGCTGTAGAGGGGCTTGCCCTTGACTCTGATCTTTAGAAGTGGTGGCCTGTTCTGCCTATGTTTCCTGTTGTGCATCCATCACTTCCTTTCCCTTTGTTGTGGCTGTTGTTGTTGTAGATACTTGCTGAGCAGCTTGTGCAGCTGCGGCTATGGAGGTGCCTTCTCCAACTTGGTGTGGCAGCTTGAATGTCACCTGGTGAACAGAATCCAAGTCAAGATTTTTTTCTAAATCTTTTACATTTTGTTCCATTATCTCTTCTTGAGTGAATTCTTCAATTAGTGTGCCTGGCACCCACTCATCTTTGTTGGCATATTGCTCAATTTGTGGATATGGGCAATGCTTATAGGATAACAGCCTATATTTGACTCTTCTAGCATTGATGAAGCCAGTAGGGTCATAAGGGACCCACCAGAAACTCCTTTTTAGTTTGAGTTGTTGCCCCAGTATTTGATCACCCTCTTGCCAACCATTCTTCTTGTTCATGATGAAGGGGCCTAGATGGTCTTTGAATTTCAGGTTCGCTTTCTTCTTGGCACTATGAAAATGTGTAAGATCAGAATTGATGAGTTTCCTATAGTATTCCAAGGCAAACAATCTCATAGGTACATATCTTGGGAGCCTATAAGGACAGAGCTCACAGCCATAGATCCTAATGACAGTGTGATTTTGGTATAGATACCAATCACCTATTTTGTAATTCTTGGACAGCTGTAATATTTTCTGCATGTCATATGACAATCTGGGAGGAGGAGTTCTTTTTAAGAGGCATGTGACTGGATAGACAAATTGGTCAATGAACTCACAGTAAGAATAAGGAGAGTTCTGGACTTGATGAAAAACTGAAGACCAAAAGATGACAGACCTCCTTTCACCCTGTGAATCTAGTTTTTTGATGGAGCATTGGAAACAATCTGACTGGTAGTACATGAACAAATGATAGATATAAGATTAATATTTGAATATTGCCTCCCTGTCCAACTTTAGCAGTTGGTCATGTATTTTGTTGGCAATGAACTTGGCATGGTTGTATTTCATAGTAGGGGGCTTCCCAAGGCTATATGCAGACAAAAGGACCAACACTGTTTCATCAATATGCTCACTTGTTGAGAAACCCAGCACAGAGGATATCATGTCCACAAGCAGCTTGCCTACCTCATTGAAATTGGCATACAGGAGAGGAGGTGGCCCAGTAGGTTGGCGGTCTGCTCTCATGAATGTCTTGGAAATTGTAGCAATCTCAGTGCTGGAGAACTTGGGGCCTTCATCCAGCAGGTATTTTATGGAGAAAGGAAAGAGCAGCTGGGTCTGCTTGAAATTGAGCATCTGATTGATGGAATCAGGAGTAATGTGAAAAAGAATGCTCCCAGATGTAGACTTGACAGCTCTGAGGCTTGGGTCATAATTCTCAGCACAGAGGTGAATTATTTCAAGAAAAATATTCACAGAAGGCAAGAAATAGACAGGCAAATTTGACTCCCAGATGCCATACATATCATTGTTGCTTAAGTAGCTATTCCTCAGCTGGCAGAAGGTCTGCAAGTGGTTTCTATCTGCAACAAAATCCTGAATGAGGAAATCACTGTCAACTAAAGGCATAGCTTCAAGCTCCCTGTTAGGTGCATTGACAGGAGCAACATCTAGAGCTGATGGAGTGGCCATATTGAAATCTTATCTGGATTAATACTTGAGCTCAGGATTAGTGAAACTACTGAAGACTGCAAACTGAATTTGTATTTGGTAGTGGCTTTAGCTGTCTGTATTTATAATAGAGGCAAATTTTCAGAGTTTCAACAGACTCTTTACTGGTTTGATAAATTGTGGGGCAATCTTCAAAGAGAAACAGAATGTTTTGAGCTAAGTAGCTGGACTGGTAAAAGGGATCAATGCAATGTTGTGTGAACTTCTGCCGGCAGCTCGAGTTTCAAAATCACTCTTTAACGGTGAATTTTGCAGAAGGGCGCGAGTTTACCGAGTTTGTTGGAGCAGGAGCTTTACCGGGGAATTTAGGCAACATTTAGGTGGATAAGTGCCTTTAGTGTGGGATCTTACAAAATTTTATGCAGGTAAATTGGAGAAAATGGTGAAAACAGGGGTGAAATGAGTTAACTGTGGGCAAATACCTGGTTTTACACCTCCGAGGGCGCTGAACTGGTACAGTGACGAGCAATTGAGTCGAATTCGAGTGCGGTAGCAGCTTGGGCGAGTGAATTCTAGGTTTAGGCAGCAAAACGACGTAGTCCGCATGCACAGCGCTCCCAAACGACCAATGAAAACAACAATAAACGGTCCTTTCGCGTTGTTTTATGCAAATTTGGCGCTTTTTGGCGCTTTTGGTGCTTTTCGGCGATGACGTCATCGGCAGGTCCCGGGTACGGCAGGATGACATGGCGTCTGACAAGGGTGGCGACGTGGCGGTGACACAGTGGCAGGGCGGATGACGCGGGGGGATGACGTGGGAGCGACATGGAGTAGCAGCGGGGACGCGGCGGTGATGTCACAGGTGACGCGGGTGTGACGTTAATGGGCGGAGGGTGGTATCTGATATTCCCTGCACCACCCTCTGGTCATAAGCGGTATTGGGGGAGGGGGCTCCGAACACCCCGGGAAGGCGACGCGTGACGGGGGTACGGCGGCAAAACTGCCAATCCCCCGGACGCTAAACCTCCGCCTCTTTTCTAGTGAAAATGACCGGCCACCCTTGGATCTGGATCGTTGTGCATCGCATGGCTGGCGGGGGATGTGTGGTGGCGGAGGGTTAGGCGCGGGACCCGCCCATTTAAATATTCAAAATAAAGGTGAGGGGTGGGTTTAAACTTTAGTTTGCAGGGTTTTAATGTGCGCCCGTCTGTATATGTTTATTTAAAACATTACAAGCAAATATATTAGCGCGGGAGGGGTATAGATGGGGTTTATGAGCGGGGAAAGGTATGGTAGTTGATTTTTACCCAAGGGTTTAATCACAACACATAGTCTAGGGTGATGGAGGGTTAATACTAGTCCCGGATGGACTAAGTATTCCCCAGGACATGACTTTTATAGCTATATTGCTGGGGGGGGGGATATTTAAATAGATGTTTTGGGATTTTATATATTTTTTGTAGAATTAGGGAAGGGGAACAATGCTTAAGGAGCTAAATAATAAAATTACTTGTTAATATGACTTTGTGATGTGAAGAATGCAGGGGAAAATGCTAAGCTTATCAAATGAAACTTAGACATGGAAAATGAGTGGAATTCAGAATGATGATTTTTACACAAGAAATGTGGCTTCTTTTCCTTTAGTCAATTGAGAATTTCACTTGGGCTTGGTACTGAAATGAAATGAATCAAGACTATTGGGCAGATCCCAAGGTCTTTGGGGAGTGTTAGTAAATGATGTTTGGGGAAAAGGGGGAAATTAGTCATGCTTCCATTGTTATGTCATCAAACCTCTGTCATGGTGCCAACATCCTGAATGAGATGAGTTCTTCATGATAAGCCAAATGGTAATGGCACCTTTACTTCTGCAACCTTACACTACTTACCCAGCCTAGCAATCCTAACATTTTTTCTTCACTTGAATTGGGTGCACTTGAATTAGCAAACCCTGACTGTTCTCTTTTTATTTTGACTGCCCTCCTATCTAAATCTACCCTTCTTTCTCCCAAGGACCCAAATTAAGCAGTTGGGCTCCTTCATTTCTCTACCTAGCTTAGTCATCTGCCAAGCTTGAGTTGTTTGGACAGGAATCATTCTCTATTCTGCAACAAGCAATTTAAACATGGCATGGTCCAGATTAAACTGTTGGGCCATCCATCAAGTATGATTAGCAGCAGTATTTGCACATTGTAATGCTGCCAATAAGATAGTAGTGGCATTTTGACTGGCCACTTTCCTGGTCTTTGATTTGAGGTTCATTTTCACTATTCTTTTCTGACCAATTGATTTTCTTGCCTTTTGATTGTTCTTTTTAAGGCATACCCTCTTTTAATCTTTCAATTTTCCTAGTCTATATATAAAATATGGAACCTTTACAACATGCAATGATGAACATATTTAGCCCTTCCATTGTCAATCATGAAAGATGAAACCTATTGGTATAGGAACCTAACAGGTATTATTTGATTTTCGTTGATGACTATTCTCGTAAATGTTGTATTTGTTTCATGCAGAAGAAGGAACAAACCTTCACAAAGTTTTGTGAGTTCAAAGCTTTGGTCAAGAAAGAGTAAGGGAAGAAGATCAAGGCCTTGAGAAGCAACAACGGTGGAGAATATGTCTCTCAAGAGTTTAAGGACTTCTGTGTAGCATAAGGAATTAAACGAGAGTTGATGGCACCTCATAACCCATAGCAGAATGGGGTGGCCGAGAGGAAGAACAAAACTATTGTAGGCGTAGTTCGAGCGATGCTGCATGACCAAGGCCTACCACTTCACTCGTGGGCTGAGGCATGCAACATAGTAGTCTATTTGCAAAATAGAAGCCTGCATCGCATACTTGGGATGAAGACACCAGAGGAAGCTTTCTTTGATAAGAGACTAGATGTGGGTCACTTCAGGATCTTTGGCTCATCGGTATATTTCCACATGATAAAGAATGCACGGAAGAAGCTTGAGTCGAAAATAGAGTTGGGGATACTTGTGGGGTATAGTGATACACCTCACAACTATCGGGTGTACTTTCCTACCAGTCAGAGGACAGTGGTTCACAGAGGTTTAATGAGCAGGAGGCCATGCGAGTTTCCCTTGAGAGGGAGCTCCAACTACGGCCTGTGGAGGAATTGTTGGTTCCGAAGGAGGAGGAGCCTCAGACTAATGCGGAGCAGCCACATGCAGAGGTTCCAGGATTGGAGACATCCACTCAAGCATAATCTTCCAAAGATGGACGGAAGTGCAAAAGAGAAGCTAACAGATTGTTGTAGGATGTGAGAGAGAATGTGGGAGCACCATCTTCTCAACGCAAACAGAGGAGGTCACCTGAGAGGTACACTAGATACATGGCCCTTGTTGGGGAATGTGTTGAGACTGAGCCATCTTCCTTTGAGGAAGCAGTGCAACAGCTGATTTCGGTTGATGTTATGGTGGAGGAGTATGACTCCATAGTTCGTAACAGTGTTTGGGATTTGGTTTCGAGACCGGAGAACAAGTCATTTGTGAGTTCTCATTGGCTTTACAAGGTAAAGCAAGTTGCTGATGATGGGAGGATCATGTTGTTGCAGTATATTTCGACAGAGGAGAAGGATTTCTGAGAAGAGTCTTCAGCAAAAATCACATCCAAATTCATATTGCCACACGTTTCGAACCAACGAGTGTGGTTCATCCTCAGGACGAGTTGAAGAACCAGATCAAGGTTGCATGTTAAATAGGGAAAGCAAGTCATCCAACAGCTATATTTGACTGGGAAACAGTTAAATTGACTGGGCAACTAGATTGGACCACTTGCTACTAAGTGACAGCTACGTTTGACTGGGAAACAAGACCAAGGGGTAAGAAAGGCAAAATTAATTAGTTAATTAAATTTTATTAATTTATTAATTTTTTTATTTTTATTTTTTCCGTAAACGGTTATTTAATTAGTTTAAGGGTTATTTTCTTATATTCATTAAATAGTCAAGAACCATAACCTATTAATAGGTTCATTAAATATTGTTGAAACCAACTGATTGAATAAACCATTTATCAATGATTTAATGAATTAAAAAGAAAATTAAAATTAAAATAAATAACATTTAAATTAGTTGAAAAAACATCATACTAAATTAAAGGATTGGATAATTGACGATTTTCACTCCTTAATTCTATCTATATATATATATATATATTATATATATATATAATATTTAATATATATATATATATGATATATAATATATATATAGGTCCCTTGATTACTAAGTGGGGTCAGAGGAAATTAAATCATTAGAAAGCTAATTTCTTATAATTATTACCCTAAAGATGATCAATAACCTAGACAAATAGTTAGTAATTAATCTAGTCGGTTATTATATGTAGTACCCTAAAAATATAAAGTATGTATGTAATTATTAAGAACCATAACCTATTAATAGATACATTTAATATTATTCAAATGAAATAAGAAAAGTGAAAATAGATATCTTATTACATTAGTTCAATAATTAACTATGAGGAATTCAATTGAAATGGAAATTAATTAACTTCGAAAGAATATAGCTTCTTTACTAGGTTAGTTTAGTCCAAATTAATTTCATTTAGTAAAAGGATTTTATAACTAACTTAAACATTTACTTCTGAACTTTTAATTTAGAAGGAGTGAAAAAACCCTAAAAATGAATAAAAGCCCAAGAGACGAGAAGGAAAAAGAGGAAAACAGATGATTAGGAAGACGATGGGAAAAAACAAAGAGGACCTTTCAGTAAAGAACAACTAAGGAATGGGGGCAGGAGGGAAAAATCAGCTAGGAAGAAAGGGCAGGGATCCAACAACTGTTGATTTTCCAGCTGTCATCTCTATTAACATTCCTAGGCCTTTTTTCAATTTCAATGGCCTCCCTAAATTTCCGATGATGAAAAGGAGTAATCATGGCAATGACCTGTGCCTCCTCAATACATATGTGATGCTTGGTTTTTTTTCGCATCCTCTACCAAGGCGGAAGACCTGGTCCTCCCATGTTTAATGTCAGCTGAGTGTTCATGAATCCTTTGATTACTAGAGTGCCCTGTTTCACCAACATAGGGTGTCCCACAGGAGCAAGGAATAACATAGACACCTTTCATATCCTTGGGGTCAATGGGGTCTTTCACAGACCTTAGGGACCTATGGATGGTGCTCAGGGGTCTAAAGGTAGAGGGAACATCTGCTTTCTTAGGATCCTCTGAATTTTATCCATGGTCCCCTAGATGAAAGGGAGATGAACCCCTGAGACTCAAGCCTTAGGGTCTCCCTTAGCCTTGGGACCTTTACTAGCTTTTAGGAAAGCTTTCAGACCTTGTTGCCTACTATAACCATTATTAAGAAAGACGTTAAGGATGTGGTCTTTCTCCTTTTCAAGGTTCTTTTCATCGAATATTCTCAACGCATGGGTCGCGAGTGTGTTGAGGACACCCATCTTCTCAGTAGGGAAATGATGGGAGCTAGCATGAAGATAATGCTCAGTGTGAGTTTTCTTCCTAAACACTTGGTGGGAGAAAGAAGCGTCATCATTCTTAGAAATGAGAACATAAGGAAAGGTAAACACCCATCAACCTCTTGTTCCATAGTGAATTTTATGGAGGGGGATTGATTGTTGAGATGCTAGAAAAAAAGGTACAATTCTTCTTGCCCATGAAACCACATGATATTAGTATCGTCAACAAATCACTTCCATAGCTTGGGCAAGAGACAGGCCGAGGCCAAATCCTTGGATTCAAAGTCTTCCATAAATAAATTAGCAATGACTAGGGAAAGGGGTGAGCCCATGGCAACCCCACATGTCTGCTCATAGAATTCCCCTTCGAAGCTGAAAAAAGTGGATGTGAGACAAATTTCAACTAAATGAGCGGTATCAAGATCAGTAAGGCGGTTGATGACCTTAATAAATGAAATAAGAAAAGTGAAAATAGATATATTATTACATTAGTTCAATAATTAACTATGAGGAATTCAATCGAAATGGAAATTAATTAACTTCGAAAGAATATAGCTTCTTTACTAGGTTAATTTAGTCCAAATTAATTTCATTTAGTAAAAGGATTTTATAACTAACTTAAACATTTACTTCTGAACTTTTAATTTAGAAGGAGTGAAAAAACCCTAAAAATGAATAAAAGCCCAAGAGTCGAGAAGGAAAAAGAGGAAAATAGATGATTAGAAAGACGATGGGAAAAAACAAAGAGGACCTTTCAGTAAAGAACAACTAAGGAATGGGGGCAGGAGGGAAAAATCAGCTAGGAAGAAAGGGCAGGGATCCAACAACTGCTGATTTTCCAGCTGTCATCTCTATTAATATTCCTAGGCCTTTTTTCAATTTCAATGGCCTCCCTAAATTTCCGATGATGAAAAGGAGTAATCATGGCAATGACCTATGCCTCCTCAATACATATGTGATGCTTGGTTTTTTTCGCATCTTCTACCAAGGCAGAAGACCTGGTCCTCCCATGTTTAATGTCAGCTGAGTGTTCATGAATCCTTTGATTACTAGAGTGCCCTGTTTCACCAACATAGGGTGTCCCACAGGAGCAAGGAATAACATAGACACCTTTCATATCCTTGGGGTCAATGGGGTCTTTCACAGACCTTAGGGACCTACGGATGGTGCTCAGGGGTCTAAAGGTAGAGGGAACATCTGCTTTCTTAGGATCCTCTGAATTTTATCCATGGTCCCTTGGATAAAAGGGAGATGAACCCCTGAGACTCGATCCTTAGGGTCTCCCTTAGCCTTGGGACCTTTACTAGCTTTTAGGAAAGCTTTCAGACCTTGTTGCCTACTATAACCATTATTAAGAAAGACGTTAAGGATGTGGTCTTTCTCCTTTTCAAGGTTCTTTTCATCGAATATTCTCAACGCATGGGTCATGAGTGTTTTGAGGACACCCATCTTCTCAGTAGGGAAATGATGGGAGCTAGCATGAAGATACTGCTCAGTGTGAGTTTTCTTCCTAAACACTTGGTGGGAGAAAGAAGCATCATCAATCTTAGAAATGAGAACATAAGGAAAGGTAAACACCCATCAACCTCTTGTTCCATAGTGAATTTTATGGAGGGGGATTGATTGTTGAGATGCTATAAAAAAAGGTACAATTCTTCTTGCCCATGAAACCACATGATATTAGTATCATCAACAAATCGCTTCCATAGCTTGGGCAAGAGACAGGCCAAGGCCAAATCCTTGGATTCAAAGTCTTCCATAAATAAATTAGCAATGACTAGGGAAAGCGGTGAGCCCATGGCAACCCCACGTGTCTGCTCATAGAATTCCCCTTCGAAACTGAAAAAAGTGGACGTGAGACAAATTTCAACTAAATGAGAGGTATCAAGATCAGTAAGGCGGTTGATGACCTCAATGGCCTCCCTTAGAGGAGAAAGATGTTGACATTTTGACAAAGGCATTGTCAAAGTGTAAATTCAAGTTCCATAGAGACAGGATCGGGGTGGTAGATAATCCCTTTCTTGTTGAGAGGGAATGTTGAAATGTGGCAACAATAATATTCCAATTTTATTTGTCCTTGAATTAAATTGTGAATTAAAATCGAATTTAGTCTTAACAGCTACTTGAAAATAATTAATTAAGTTATTTTGACTTAATTAGTTGGAGAAATTCAAGTTAGAAGTCTTTCTAAAGTCATGCAAGATTTATCCCTTAAGTTAAGGAGATAAGATTGAGTTATATTTGAGTTGTAATTAATTAACTTAGTTTACTGAGTTAACTCCAGTTAAATTAGTTCCAAACTATTTGAGGAACTAATAGAGAGTTAACAGTCAGTTGATGCATGCATGCACTCAACTAGTGTACTCCAGTTGACTAAATATTCTCTCATCAGAAACTCATGCATGTCTATTCTGAGAAAGACCCGGTTGAGATTAAAGTCAAGGACAGTGTACTATCAGTTGCATGTGTTTTCTTATAAAGGAAACTCATGCATGCAGAAGGAATAATTCCTTGAGGATTACGTAGTTCAGACAGTGTGTGAGATCAGGTGATCATCCACATGGTAGATGAGATTTCCACTTGGTTGAAGGAGAATCATCCCAGAGGAACAACGCAAGGAAATAGGAGCTTGGAGGACAGAGGAGAAGGCTTGTGAGAAGCCAGGATTGCCTGTGAGCATATGTGAGGATTGTACTGAGAGCTGGCTAGTTGTGAGAGCTAAGGCTTTGCATAATCTCTATGTACTTCCACCTTGTATGATAATACAAATAGTGGGGTTTTTAGCTGAGGCTTTCCCCAAAGTATTTTCATGCGTGTTGTGCATTGATTCTTCTTCTTCTGGTTATATTGTTCAGCTCGATCTTTAAGCTTCCACAAAGTAAATTTTGATAGTAGAAATAGGTTATAGTATTCTGCTTTGATTTATTTTGCATTATCGGGTTAACCTATAGAGCGGATTTTCTATAGAGCAAGATTTGTAGAGAATTTGTAGAATTTCTACATGGTATCAGAGCTAATTTTTTTGGAGATGTGAACAGTATACTGAGAAGAGAATTCGAAGCTTGAAGTTTGGGGTTGCAGGTGCAAATCGAATTCATATCATACTTCAATTGAGATGGGACATTATGTGACTAATTGCCCATTGAAGAAGTCCAAGAAGGGATCCTTGGAAGGATTGGAAGGTGAAGCATTAGCCTCTCAGTTCGAAATGGACTTTACCCTCATTGCATGCATGGTGCCATCGATGATGGGTTGTGTCTTGTATATTGATAGTGGAGCCTCATTTCACATGACCAGTGATAAAAGTTTATTCAGTGCCTTGGAGGAGAAAGACCTCAAGATGTGCATAGAGATGGGTGACGATGGAAAGTATAGTGTTTCAGGAGTGGGCACGGTTGCTTTTCAGAGGGAACATGGAGCTCCTATTACCTTGACTGATGTGATGTATGTGCCTCGACTGAAGAAGAACTTGGTATTAGTTGCAATGTTGGAGGACAAAGGTTACGATGTTATCTTCAGTAAAGGAAAGGTGTTCCTAAGACACATAGCCACGGGTCAGACCAAGAGGATAGGGATTCGGGTGAAGAATCACTATAAACTAAAGGTAGATGATTGTGTAGCATTGAGTATGAAAGTAGAATTGGTGCAAAGCCAAGACATTGGCGAGAAGTGGCACAGGTGGTTTGGCCATTTGCATCATGGGGCTTTGAAGATAATGCAGTAGATTTCTACAGGACTTCCCAAAGGTAAACTTGAGCAAGTTGACATATGCAAAGGTTGTACCTTGGGAAATTACACCAAGTCTTCCTTTCATGAACGAGACAGTCGAGCGAAGGCTATCTTAGAGCAAGTTCATACTGATGTGTGTGTACCATTCTCGACGACATCCATAGTGAAGAAAAGGTATTATTTGATTTTCATTGATGACTATTCTCGTAAATGTTGGATTTATTTCATGCAGAAGAAGGACCAAACCTTCACAATTTTTTGTGAGTTCAAAGCTTTGGTCGAGAAAGAGTCAGGGAAGAAGATCAAGGCCTTGAGAAGCGACAATGGTGGAGAATATGTCTCTCAAGAGTTTAAGGACTTCTGTGCAGCGGAAGGAATTAAAAGAGAGTTGTTAGCACCTCATAACCCATAGCAGAATGGGGTGGTCAAGAGGAAGAACAGAACATTGTAGGGGAAGCTCAAGCGATGTTGTATGACCAAGGCCTACCACTTCACTTATGGGATGAGGCATGCAACATAGCAGTCTATTTTTAGAATAGAAGCCTGCATCGCATACTTTGGATGAAGACACCAAATGAAGCTTTCTCCGATAAGGGACAAGATGTGGGTCACTTCAAGATCTTTGGATCATCGGTATATTGCCATATTAAAAAGGATGCATGGAAGAAGCTTGAGCAGACAGCAGAGTTGGGGATACTTGTGGGGTACATTGATACACCTCACAACTATCGGGTGTACTTACCTACCAGTCAAAGGACAGTGGTTTGCAGAGATCTCAAGTTTGATGAGTTTCCCTTGAGAGGGATCTCCAACTATAGGTTGTGGAGGAATTGTTGGCTCCTAAGGAAGAGGAGCCTTAGACTGATGTAGAGCAACCGCATGCAGAGGTTCCAAGAGTGGAGACATCCACTCAAGCAGAGTCTTCCAGAGGTGGACAGAAGCGCACAAGAGAAGCTGACAGATTGTTGCAGGATGCGAGAGAGAATGTGGGAGCACCATCTTCTCAGCGCAAACAGAGGAGGTCACCTGAGAGGTACACTAGATACATGGCCCTTGTTGGGGAATGTGTTGAGATCGAGCCATCTTCCTTTGAGGAAGAAGTGCAGCAGCCGATTTGGGTTGATGCTATGGTGGAGTATGACTCCATAGTTCGTAACAGTGTTTGGGAAATGATTCCAAGACCAGGGAACAAGTCAGTTGTGAGTTCTCGTTGGATTTACAAGGTAAAGCAAGCTGCTGATGATGGGAGGATCATGTTGCTGCAGTATATTTCGACACAGGAGCAAGATGCTGACATTTTGACAAAGGCATTGTCAAAGTGTAAATTCAAGTTCCATAGAGACAAGATCAGGGTGGCAGATAATCATTTTCTTGTTGAGAGGGAGTGGTGAAATGTGGCAAAAATAATATTCCATTTTAATTTGTCCTTGAATTAAATTTTCAATTAAAATCGAATTTATCCTTAACAACTACTTGAAAATAATTAATTAAGCTATTTTGACTTAATTAGTTGGAGAAATTCAAGTTAGAAGTCTTTTTGAAGTCATGCAAGACTTATCCCTTAAATTAAGGAGATAATCCTTAAATTATATTTGAGTTGTAATTATTTAACTCAGTTTACTGAGTTAACTCCAGTTAAATTAGTTCCAACTTGTTTGAGGAACTAGTAGAGAGTTAACAGTCAGTTAATGCATGCATACACTCAACTAGTGTACTCCAGTTCACTGAAGATTCTCTCATCAGAAACTCATGCATGTCTATTCTGAGAAAGACCCAGTTGAGATTAGAATAAGGATAGTATACTATCAGTTGCATGTGTTTTCTTATAAAGAAAAATGCATGCAGAAGGAATAATTCCTTGAGGATTGCGCAATTTAGACAGTGTGTGAGATTAGGTGATCATCCACATGGTAGATGAGTTTTCCACTTGGTTGAAGGAGAATCATCCTAGAGGATCAGTGCAAGGAAATAGGAGCTTGGAGGGCAGAGGAGAAGTCTTGTGAGAAGCGAGGATTGCCTATGAGCATATGTGAGGATTGTACTGAGAGTTGGCTAGCTATGAGAGCTAACGCTTTATATAATCTCTATGTATTTCCACCTTGTATGATAATACAGATAGTGGGGTTTTTAGATGAGGCTTTCCCCAAAGTATTTTCATGTGTATTGTGCATTGATTCTTCTTCTTTTGGCTATATTGTTCAGCTCAATCTTTAAGCTTCCGCAAAGCAAATTTTGATAATAAAAGTAGGTTATAGTATTCTGCTTTAATTTATATTGCATTATTGGGTTAACCTACATAGCAGATTTTCTACAGAGCGAGATTTGTAGAGAATTTGTAGAATTTCTACAGGCCATATGAGAGGTACTTCCCATGAGTCCCGGAATTCATGGGTAGGAGAAGGTGAACCAATCACCTTGTACACAACACACCACTAGGGGAAGGTGAACCACACACCCTATGGTCGCTCATAACTCCAAGCAGTAACCCCAAGCACTCGAACCTCCCAGAGCTCAATATCCAACTCAAATGGGACCCTCATAAGAGGGTCTCTCAACGACTCTAAGTCGTTCACAGAAGGTTAATAATTTTACCTTCCCAAGGGGCTTCGTAAGAATATCTACGACATGTTCATCAGTCCTAATGTGATGGAGCCTTATTGTTCCCCGTTGTACCATATCTCAAATAAAGCGGTACCTGATATCAATATGATTGGAGGGGTCATGAAACACAGGATTCTCAAAAAGACGAATCCCACTTAGGTTGTCATAGTATCACGGTGGTATACACCACATTCCCAAACAACTCACTAAATAGCTTTCTCAACCAAACAACTTCACATGAGGCCATACTAGCAGCAATATATTTGGCCTCGACAATGCTCAAAGAAACCGATTTCTACTTGCTACTCATCTAGGATATCAAAGCAAAACCTAGTGAGAAACAACATCTCGATGTGCTTTTATAATCCAGAACACTGCCAACCCAGTCAACATTAGAATAACCATGCAGCCTCAAATTCTCAAGAGTGTATCTCAATCCATATGTGATTGTGCCTCGGAGATATCTCAAGAGATTCTTGGCAGCAATCCAATGTATGTGATGAGGCTCGACCATAAATTGACTCATTGTATTCACTACAAATCATATGTCCAGATGAGAGTTCACCAAAAACATCAGGGCCCCCACGAGTTGACCATACTTAGAAGGTTTTCCCAAATCGGGCCCAACAGCACTTCCGCATAACTTCTTGAAGTAAATTTCCATCGGAGTAGTCACAAACTTACAATATGTTATCTCAAAATAAAACCCTGATAGGCTGTTGTGATTAGGTAGACCTTAAGTAACTATTTCAAACCTACTTTAGGCTGAGGCTTAGCCTCCCCAACCTGAGAGGGCTCTCTCACAAGATTAAAAAAATTGGATAATGAATAAGATGGCTAACTCTATGAAACAAAATGAACAAGTATAAGAGGTTGAAATACAATTAGAAAGTATCCATTGGGCTTATGGAGTCAGATATGCTTCAGTATTGACAGTAAAGTTAGCTTTGCATAGAGGTCAGGGCATTCAAAATCCAACAAATGTAGAACACACCAAACACATAGAAGACCAACAGAGTTTACAAATGTATGCAAGAAATTAGAGCATTGTTAGTGATTTCTAAGTGATCACACATTCATAACACTGTAGATAATAGGAAAAAGACAACACAAGACATTCAGAACATCGAATGCCTTCTGATTCCTCAGAAGCAAGGCCAATATTGTATTCCTTAAAACAAAGTCTTACACAAAAGCACCATATGAGAGTTCTTTACAAAAAATCCCAACCTTTTGTGCATTACATCTTCTCCAATATATAGAGTTCATTACATGACTTATATTCCTCCTCTAGCATGAGGGGAATTTGAATTTTCCATCAATGACACCTATTCTAACCATAAAACAAACCTTTAAATGCATTTGACAGCTAACTAGCTGTCCTAGAGACCTAATACAACTAGGAGTGTAACTCCTTATTATGACTAGACCACCTCAACTAAACATTAAATGCATTCTTTGACAAATAAAACCTCATGAATTCGAATTTGATGAAGCCTCCCACGTTGTCACCTGACTACTGATGACAAACCCTAAAAATTAGGGAACATGTTTCCCTGTTTTTAGGTTTAGGATCCTTGAAAGTTGGCACGTGGGACAGAGCCTTTATCTCCTCATCCATGACACATTTTACGAAACCGAAGGAGGTTCTTGTATTTCCTGCTGTCTAGAACAAAAACCTCTCTTGCTATTTTAAAACACTTATCCAGATGTCCAGAATCTGTCCTTGAAAAACACGTGTCAAACAGGAAAAATCCGTTCTCTGAAATTAGGGTCTCAATGAAAGCTTAGTATCTCCAAACTGAAAACACTTATGAATAAAGTGAGATAGGTTATTGTATCTGGAGATTTAATGAAGAGAAACCTCCTTTATAATTCCAAAATAATTTTTCCTGTGACCATAAATTGATCTTGAAAAAGACTACTAAAACCAGAAGACAAAGCTTGACTTTCAGCAGTTTCGTAGCGCAAGTTTAACCATAAATTCCTCCCACCTTAGAACGAATTTGAAGACACTGAAAAATGCTTTTGTATTTTGGTATGTTAGGAAGAAAAGACTCTTTTAGTTTTCAAAATTGAGTTCTCAGCTGCTCAGGACCCCTTCTGGAAGTTGACTAGTAAACGCAGAAAGCAGAGTTTTTTATGCTGAAACAAGCTTTTTCAGGGGTTTCGTAGCGCGCTACGAAAACTCCTAGTTCAGTGATTTCGTAGCTAGTTTCACAATTTCTCCAAAATGATGTGAGATATGACTTCTAAACACCTGGTAAGGCTTCTAGAACATGGAATGAGGCTGTCAAACTTTATTTGGAAAAGAGATATAACCTTAAAAGACTTCTAACCTTATGACCTAACCCTTAAAGCATGGAATGACCTATAGACCCTTTAACACCATGACTAGAAGAAGGGTTTGTAAATGAGAATGAAATTATTGAGACTCTAATCTGATAATACTATGACTAGAAACAAGGCAAACTTTGCAAAGGTTAAAAACAAGAATTTTAGGGTGATAACACAATACACCATCCCAAATCTTTCAAGTAGCTCTACAATGCATTTTCCTTGGGAAAGGAAAATCTCACCTGTCTTTTGCCAAACCTCCAAGCCTAGGAAGTATGCATCAATCCTAGGTCCTTCATCTCAAATTAGGAATCCAACTCCCTCTTGCATTGATAAATAAGATGACCTGCACCTGTTAGAAAGAGATCGTCCACATAAAGTACCAAGATGAGAGGTCTATTATTTTCAACCTTGAAATAAAGGTTCAGATCAACTTCACTTCTTGTAACACCCAGCTTCATCAAATAGTTGTCGATCCTCTCATATCAAGCCCGGGGAGCTTGCTTCAACCCATAGAGTGCTTTCTTCAACCTGCATACATGTGTCTTTCGACCTAGAACTTCGAACCCCTTGGGTTGTCCTACATAGACTTCCTCCTTAAGTGAACCATGCAAAAAGGTGGCCTTGACATCCATTTGATGTAAATTCCATCATTGAGAGGTAGCAAGGGCAATGATTGAATAGATGGTGGTATATCGACCAACTGGTGCAAATATCTCATCATAGTCCACAACGTCCTTTTGAGAGAAGCCTCGAGCAACAAACCTGGCCTTGAACTCTTTAGCACTTCCATCAGCTCCATGCTTGATCTTGTAGAGCCATTTTGAGGTGACAACAGATTTGTCCTTGGGTCTAGGGACCACATCCCTTACATCATTCTTCATAATTGACTCATAGTCTTCGTTCATAGCATCCTTCCAAACTTGGTGCTTCACAGCTTCTTCGAATGTGCAAGGCTCAGTTTGAATAATGGTGCTCATGGCAACGAAGTACCCTTGGTACCTATTCGATTTCTTAATTTCATGAAATGTCCCCCTTGGTGCAATATGTCTCTCAAAATATTCAGGAGTCTCCCTAAGCCATGAGGGTCTCCTTTTTGAGGAGGTGGATTAATGGGATCCATCAATCCTTTAGCATCGAGCATCGACTCATCTTGTGGTTCTCCCTACTTTCCTATATATTCTTCTTTGTCCTTCCTTGGAATAGGAAGGTTCATAACATTCCCAAGGGAAACATCTTCATTGAAGGTGACATTATGACTTATTTCCACCTCTCTTTGACCAAGCACATAGATTATATATGCCTTTGAAGTTTCACTGTAGCCCACAAATATTCCTTTCTTCCCAAATGCATCCAATTTGCTTCTGTTTTATTTTGGCACATGAAAATACACAGGGCCACAAAAAACTCTAAAGTGAGAAACATCAGGTTTCTTACCGGTGAAAAATTCTTCGGGAGTTTTGGAGTCCAATGCTTGATGAGGGAATCTATTTTGAACATACATGACAATGTTGGCATCTTCTTCCCATAGGAACTTCGGAAGGCATTGATCATGAAGCATGGTATGGGTGGCTTCTATAATGGAACAATTCTTTCTTTCAGCAACTCCATTTTTTCTCAGGAGTATATGCAATAGTAGTCCCCCCTTAATGCCATATTCTCTACAATAGTCATTGAACTCATTTCATTCATATTCAGTTCAATTATCAGTCCTCAATATTTTGATCTTCTGCCCTATTTGATTTTCGACCGAGGCTTTGAAAGAGCGGAACCATGTGAACACCTTGACCTTTTTCTTAAAGAAATAAATCCAAGTTTTGCGAGATAAGTCATCCACAAAGATAGCATAATATAAATATCCTCCCAAAGATGTCACGGGCAACATACCAAATAGATTAGAATGAACCAATTGCAAAATATTGATAGTCTTGCTATCACTTGAGGGGAATGATCCCCTTGTATGTTTTCCTTCGGCGCATCCCTAACAAACACCTTCATGTTCTACTTTAAATTCGAGCATACCTGTCACCATCTTCCTTGCATCAGCTAGGGCTTTATAATGAAAATGAGAAAACCTTCGGTGCCATAATTTGGATTGAAGGGATGTGTTGCAAGACATAGCTCCCATTGGACTTCCTGCAACTTGATATACGTTGTCAACCCTGAATCCAAGAGTAAATTCTTCTTTGAAATTTCTTTTCCAAACACGTACCTTTCCATCAATGAATGTCATCTTGAATCCTTTATCCTCCATCGCAGAGATAGATACCATGTTCTTCTTTACATCGAGTACATATATTACTTCTTGTAGATGAATGGTGTTACCTTGATTCAATTGAAGAATAACATTCCCAACTCATTTCATGGGATATGTGGCATTGTCTCCAAGAATGATTTCCAAATTTGTATCCTTTTCTATCAGATTTGAAAGAGCTTCCTTATAGCCAATGAAGTGCCTTGAGGCACCACTATCAATCAAACAATTTCCCAAGGTATCCGAAGGAGAGGCAGTAGAGAGGGTAGATATAAGATAAAATTATTTTTGCTTGTTATCTACAACATTAGATTCACCATACATGGAGTTTCTTGATCTTTTAGGAGGTCGACCATTTCCATGTTAAGTAGCGGGAGCATTCCTTTTTCCTTTGTTGTTGAACCTGCCATTCCTTTGATTTTTGTTGCCCCTGAAATTGTTGTGGTTGTCGTTGTCATCATCCTAAGGTGTATCTCTTCTATTAGGTCACTCCCTAGCATAGTGGCCAAACCTGTTACAAATGAAGCATCCTCCCTTTCTTCCATCTTTGAATCTCAGTCTTCCTTGACATTGCTTCTTTGAACTTGCATTGTTCTTATTTTTAGCATGAGCGGAGAATGCAGTAGGATAATTCCTATTTGATGGCATGTCTCTCTCCATCATCCTTGTCTCTTCTTGAGTACAGCTAGTCAAAAATTCATCAAAACCTGGAATTTGGTCATTGTTGAGGATAATAGTGTTGAACACATGTCATTCATGAGGGATACCTCCAAGGGCAATAAGAGTGAGATCCCTGTCAGCAATAACTTCTCCAATTAAAATAAGATCATTTTTTATTTTGGTAATCCTAATGAAGTAGGATTTGATAACTTCTCCTCTTCCCTTCTTTATGTCCTTCAACTTGTTCTTGAGAAAGAGGACCTTGTTTGCATTGCTAGCTTTGAACATGCTAACCAACTTATAATATATCTCCGTAGATGTATTCAAATTAGATATGTAAGAAACTAAATACTTATGAATAGAATCCTTGATGATCTTCTTAGCTTTGAATTCACCCTTATTGTACTTTGTCTTAGCACCATTCGGTGCATTTGAAGGAGTTTCAACAATCTTTCCTTGCACATAGTCCATAACATCGTGATCTTCCAAAGTCAAATCAAGAGAAATATTCCATGCATGATAATCAGACTTATCATGGAGCTTGTCATCAGGTTTGAAGTAAGATGAGGAGGCTATTAAATCTTGTCCTTGTCCAACAAATCTTAGTGATTGCTCTTCTCACTTTTGCTTGGGCTTTGTCTTCACCTCAGCTTTGATACCATGTTAATTTTAGATAACAATTGTATGTTCTATGCTTAAGAGCACTTTACTTCATTTTTTCTTACTAGCCCAATATCAATTCCCATATTAACAATCACATAAACATTGATAGTAAATACATATAGAACATAAACAATAAGCAAAAGACAAACCAAGACAAGAGGACACAATATTTGGTGGATGTTCGGGAAAAACCCCAATGTGGGGAAACCCTTTGATCAAATATTCTTATTATTCTTCAAAAGTTCAACAGAGAGAGAGTACATCATACAAAATTTACTTGCCCAATCACTGTAAAAAACAGTCCAGTCAAACTACAGTCAAGAGGATCTTTAGATAGTTACATTAGACATTCATTATTGTTGTTTGAACCAACTACTATTGACTTGGCGAGTGCAAAGGCCATCCATCTCGAGAACATGGGAAAAATGAAAGAGATGATCATTTCAAGAAACTAACTTTCAAACCTCCAAATGGAAGACCCAAAGGGAAAGGAAAAGGAAAGGAGAAGAGGACAGCATCAACCAAGAAAGATGAAGGAGAAAGGCCTTATTACACTCACTGCAAAAAGGAAGGTCATGACGACGATCAATGTTGGAAACTATACCCGGAAAAGAGACCAAAGAAGTATGGAGGAAAAGGCGAGCAAAAGACAGTGGCAACTATAAAGCGAGACCTTGGATCTAATTCTAGAGATGAAGCGTTGATCACAGCAGCAAGAAAAAAAGGTACTCTTACACCTCATGTTAATCCTGAATCACATGAAGGCACTAGTTCAATAGATGAGTCTCTTCCTAATGAACGAAAGAGAATTGAGTTATTTCATATTAGATTTTTCATAAATCATACAAAAGTGGAAACTCTATTTGATACCGGATCCCAAGCAAATTTAATTTCAGAGTCCTTGGTAAAGAAGCTAGGCTTAGAAACCAAACCACATCCAAAACCTTACCCACTTGGATGGATACATGATAAAGCAAAATTGAATGTAACTAAGCAGTGCAAGGTTAAATTTGTGATTGCTTCTAAGTTAGTGGATGAGGTAAAACTTGATGTGATACCATTGGATATTTGTGGCATGGTGTTAGGGAGTCCATATCTATATGATAGAAAAGCAATCTTCTTCCGTCATGAACACAAATACCAAACCACAAAATATGGGGTAGAATATATTGTAAGGGCTCATCAAACTAAAATCAATGCCAACCTTGTATGTGCAAGACAAATGAAGAGGTTGGTGAATTTCAGTAAGGGTTGCATGCTTATGGTTGTAAGGGGGAAAGATGCAGAATTATCCGATGCTTTCCATGGTTGTGATCATGTGCATAAAAAGGAATTATGTGAATTAATTTCTAACTACGATGAGATGTTTCAAGAACCAAGGGGATTACCTCCGAAGAGGGAAATCCAACATGAGATCCATTTGCAGCATGATGCTCCTTTACCAAATATTGGCATGTACAGACGTAAAAAATTGAAATGGAGGAGATCAAAAAGCAGGTGTAGGAACTATTGAACCAAGGGGTCATCAGACTGACCACTTCTCCATGTGGCTCAACGATTGTCTTAGTTCTGAAGAAAGATGGCACATGGAGGATGTGTGTGGATTACCAAGCACTAAACAAAATCACGGTGAAATATCGTTACCCTCTCCCACGCATTGATGGTTTACTACATTAGTTAAAGAATGCTATCTATTTCACCAAATTGGATTTGCATAGTGGTTATCACCAAGTCCGAATTGCAGAGTAGGATGTGTGGAAAACCGCCTTCAAGACCAAATAGGGGTTGTTCGGATGGATGGTGATGCCATTCGGACTTTGCAACGCTCCAACCACTTTCATGAGGGTCATGAATGATTGCTTTAGGCCTTTCATTGATGAAATTGTTCTTGTATATCTAGATGATATTCTTGTCTTTAGAAAAATTTGGAATGAACATGTGTGCCATGTGAAGAGGGTGCTTGATGTATTGAAAAAAGAAAAACTCTATGTAAAATTGTCAAAGTTTGAATTTGGGAAAACCTCTTTGGTTTACCTAGGTCATATTGTTGGTCATGGTCAGTGAAAAATTTATCCTTCTAAAGTTGAAGCAATTGTAAATTGGCCTAAGCCTACTAATGTAATCGAGTTTCGCAGCTTTTTGGGTGCAGGACAATATTAGAGGAGATTTATTGCCAATTTCTCTATTATTGCAACACGTTTACACACACTGACAAGTGTAAAGCAAGTATTTCAATGGGGAGGAAAGCAGAATAAGTCCTTTAAAGCATTGAAAGAAAAGATCAGCACCGCACCGGTCTTGGCCTTACCAGATCTCCAACAGCCATTCGAGATTGAGACAGATGACAGCCAATATGCCATGGGGGTTGTATTGATGTAGCAAAAGAAGCTGATATGTTACCATTTAGAGAAATTCTCTCAGGCAGTGATAAGCTATCCTACTTATGACAAGGAGTTATATGCCTTGGTCCAGAGTGTGAAAAAATGGAAATAGTACATGATCGGCAAGGAGACCATCATCGAAAAGAATCATCAGCCCTTGCAGTATCTTCCTTCACAAACCAAGTTGCAGCAAACTCGTCATTTCAGGTGGCTGGGTTTTCTTTAGCAGTTTCATCTGGTAATAAAGTATAAGAAGGGCACTAGCAACAAAGTTGTCGATATGCTATCTCGCCCTCCTATCTTTGCTTCTGTTATTTTGCATAATGCTTCATTATCTTTTGAAAGTTATGTTGAACAATATGCTAACAATGATTACTTTAATGAGATTTATGTAAAACTAACCCATGTTCATAGGTGGACAACTATCACTTGCATACTCACGGGGGAAAGGGTACATCTAATCCGGGAAGCCCACACCTCCCTTATGTCTGATCATTTTGGTATTGAAAAAACTTTGTGTCATGTATAAAGATTTTGTTTTTGGCCTCATATGAAGAACAGTGTGACTTGCTATGTAAAGGGATGTGTGATGTGTTCAGTTTCAAAGCCCTCTAATAGAAAACTAGGGCTCTACACACCACTCCCTATTCTGAGTCATCCATGGGAAAGTGTGTCGATGGATTTTGTAGGAGGTTTGCCTTTGTATAGGAAAAGACACGACTATTTGTATGTTGTCATTTGTAGAAATTTTGAATAATTTAACACATATTAAATGGAGATTATCCTGATCATGTACTATTGCGGAAAACATACACAATACATAAGCTCCTCTACGTTGATCATCAATATAGCAGCATCAATAACAATAAAACATCAAGAGCATTCACACATTAACACAGTATGTATCCCGGGGAAAGCATCTCGCTAAAAACCCCAACTATCTGTATATTAATGATTGAGTCATGTAACATTACACAGCATAATACTTCTCACAAGTATCTCCACCTCTGTTACACACAATACAGCTCAGATCTGATCTCCAAATCTCTTCCACTGCTTGCCTGCCTCCACTGCTCAATACCTGCTCAAGAACTGATGAGAATGGCTCACCAAACTCGTTTTTCACCTGCAAAATAGTCACTCACGCTTTGTGGACGTGAGCATAAGCTAAAATGTGGGAAAATACGTGGGCAAACTCATTGGCATACTCAATCCCTTGATTGTGCAAGATCTGGTGCACAACTATAGTCACAACTGATAGCAATCTGATTCTCTACCATCTGTCCCTGTTGAACTGAACATGCAACATGCAACTGAGTTAACTGATGTATTCATTAGTTGTATTATGAGTTAATAACTTGTGAATTAATTAATAACTAATTCACCCAACTCATCTCTAGTCTATTTGCCAGTTAGACTAAATACAACCAGTTTAACAAAGCTAAACTGAACACAACTCCATCAACTGCACCTCCAGTCCACTAAACTCAACTCACTTGAGTTCTAACTGAAGTCATGCATGCAACAACTCAACTGACTCATAAGAAAAGCGTATTTCCTTCTGACAGCTGCATGTGCCACATCCGTAGCTCAAACTGAAGTGCTCCAAGAGAATAAGATTAAGTTTATAGTCCAAATATTATTGTGAGATAATAATATTTGACTTTTCTATTTTTGACAGCCAGTCTAAAAATAGACTTGATCACTCAAACTGTGATCACTCACACTTTCATCAAAAATAGAAGTCCATCTATTTTTCCAACTTGATCAATCATCCATAAACAGCAACCTGCAATCCATAGACATGATCCATATGTCTAAAAATAGACATAGTCTAAAAATAGACTTGCGCCAAAAATAGCCTGCGGGCCACTTAGTGAAGGCGACTCTTTTCACTAAGCTCCATCATCTTGTGCAATCTCAACACTCCCTCTCGACAAGATATGGATTATCAGCAACCCCTATCCTGCCTCGGTGGTACTCGAATTTGCTCCTGGTGAGAGCCTTCGTCAGAATATCAGCATCCTGATCCTCCGTTGGAATATACGAAAGTAACATGATCCTCCGCTGCACACAATCTCTGATATGATGGTACCTGATGTCAATATGTTTAGATCTATCATGAAATACAGGATTAGCCGAGAGTTGAATGCAACTATGGTTATCACAGTAAATCACAGTAGGATCCAAATGAGAACCGAACAAACCAACTAGGATCTTCCTCATCCATATAGCCTCGCATGCAGCCAAACTTGCTGCCATATACTCG